>PVJI01021423.1:0-26949 GCA_004026765.1 Micronycteris hirsuta
TGTGTATCATGATAGGATTGTGTGTGGTTTGAACGTTCTTCCTTTTTTATCATGGAGGGTCTTCTATTTGAAATTCTTTTCCTGATCTCTCTTTTTCATGGTCCATTTCATGTTCTAGTCCTTGCATGAAGCTCTTAGAGGAGCTCATAGCTTACCTTTCCCTTGGCAGGTAAGATGCCCCATGGCGCCTTGCGCAGGCCTGGGCACACAGTAAGTCATCAATAAACGGTAGTTGGGTCAACCCATAGAGGAATCACAGAGCATAGTATAGGAAATAATAGTATATTATATGAAACATATAAATATAAGTTAACATAAGCAGTCATAATAGATGGTTAATATTAATTTTATTTGTAGTTGAATGTATTCTTAAAGAAAATTTAGGGAAAAGTGAGCAAGCAGAAGGACCCCATTGCTGTCCAAATGGCTTTATTTTTCCTGAATAGTAAAAAAAGTCCATTGTCTGGGAAAAAAACAAAACAACTCCACAAGGAAAGATGAATGAGGACTTCCCTGAGCCTTGTCAGGAAACGCTGGTGTCCAGAGTTGGCTAGTTAGCCAAACTTTAAAGCTCAGGGCAGGAAGCTCTTAGCATGAAAGTGTGGTTGCCCAGGATACTTCAACTGTATAATCAGTTTTGTGTTTAAAAAAACAAAAACAAAAACTGGAGTCAGAGAAGCAAAAATATTTCAGATAGAAATGGGTCAGGAAACAGTTTTTGTTTTAAAACTGATTTTCTGAGTTTTGAAACAAAGAATTGCTGCATTGACTCAGGCTGGACCTCTGGGGAAATAATGAAATATTTCCATGTGGGTCCAATATATTTTTCTCCCTCCTGTTCAGCGCATTAGCGTGGGCGTCCTAATCCGTCCACTTCTTTCTGGCTTTCTTTGTGTTTGTGTTCAATTTCGTCCGCTAGAATATGAGCATGATAACAAATACCATGTAGGTTTGTTGTGAGCATTCAAGGAGATTTGTATGTGGACGTGCTTTATAAATGAGGAATATAAAATACGGTACAACGATGTCATATTGTCACATTTCTCATCTGGATGTGGATTAAATACCTTCATCTAGGAAAATATAGACAAGGTCAGGGAAAAGTATGGTTAAGATGGATAACCTAGTTAGGCGTGAATTAGGAAACAGAAAAGTCTCTATGAAGTTGATTGGTTTTTATGGCAGCGTCTCATCTGTTAGAATGTAGCAGTACAGAGAAAAAGTCTGGAATAGCCCTCATTTCCTTTCGCCCTTGCCAGAGAGCTCGAGGTTTCTTTAGCCCTAAGTTCGAGCACCTTCTACATGCCAGGAAGGGTTTGAGGTACTAGGATACATTGAACAAAACAGCCAAGACTTCTGCACTCTTGTCAGAAAGGATGATGAGAAAGGGAGGAGGAGACGATCAGCACATTAATTAATAAGATGCTATCAAATATTGGTAGGCGCCATGAAGAAACAAACGCAGGGCTGCGATGGAGCGTGTATACAGTAGGGAGTGTGCTGGTTAGGAAAACCTCCTACTGTGGGCCAGGTCACTGACGGATGGGCTCAGCTGCTGCATCCGGGACCCACCGCCACATTCATGCTGAGATGACTGATCCCCTGGCCGTGACTCGCAGGGTGGGGAGACTAAGGCTGGCCCAGTGCTGTGGGATGCGGGACTCGTCCATGGCTGAAGGTGGCTTGAGGATGTGGCATCTGTCTTGCCAAAACTTTGTCAGAGCTGCAGCACAGTCTCAGGTGCATCCTACTCAATCCTCCTTCCCTTCCTCTCTTGTTTGGGGGGTTAGGTGTATATTACACAGTGTGATGGCTCCTCCTGCCCTTCCAGGTGTGTCTCCCAAGATATCTCTTACATGTCTGCCATCTCTGGGTGTGTGCTTCTTGATGGACTTCAGTTAACTTGGAGGAGGAATGGGTTGGTAATTTCAGTTTGTCAGGCAAGGCCTGTTGGAGGAGGAGGTAGTTGAGCTGAGATCTGGAGGAAGAACATTTCGGGAAGACAGAAGACCACAAGGCAGGAATAGGCTTGGCTTGTCCAAGAAGCAGGGAGAAGGACGCTGAGCTGGAATGTGGTGAGCAAGGGAAGGAGCATTAGGAGAGAAGTTGAGAGAGGGAAGCGGGGACCCAATCCTGTTGTATCTTATGGGTCACGCTGACGAACTTGGGACTCATGTTAAGTATGACAGGAAGCCTCTGGAGCATTGTAAGCAGGCAGGTAACATGACCTGAGAGTGAAGGTGCTTTCTGCGAACAGGTACGAGTCCTTTTGACTTAGGTGACTGTGGGATTCTGCAGTGAAGTTTCCTCAGGCAGACCTGCGTCTGCCCATGCCTTAGCCACCGCGCCTCCTCTTCCTCTTCCTCCTTCCTCCGTCCAGTAAGGCAAGAGAAGGAAAGTTTTGACCTTGATCACTGGGGGAGCTGAGAGAGACCTACCACAGTGAGCTTACCCACAGACTTTAAACCTTTGATGTTTCTGTTTTTAAGATCAGACTTTGGGGAACAAAGTCAGATTGGTCTGTCTGTCTGTCTGTCTACTGACAGAATACTTTTAATTCAATCTTTATAATTTCTTGTTGGATTTGAGGTTTTATCCAACAATGCCCCATCTCTCATCGCACTGTCCTAACGTGGTATTTTTATTCTTCTCTTACCGACGCCGTCTGCACACAGTACTTTTTGATCTCCGCTGCATTTGCCTAGCACAGGCTCTGGCTTGTCTAGATCTCTTCTTGACGCAAGACATTCTTTTATGTGTGTAAGACATTCGTCATGATGTTGAACAGGTGAAGTTAAACACCCGTCACTTAATGCCGGATTGACAGTGTCCTGTCCCCCACCCTTGGGGACACACTCACATGTACAGACTCTCATAATTACAGTGATGGCAGACACCATGCAGGACTCCCTGTACAGTCTGTGGAGCATGACCGGAGGGTAAGCCCTAATAAAGCTCTTTTCTCATGCTTTAGGGATGTGATCACTCAACCAAGGATGAACTATTTATTTAGTAGCTATCATGGGCCAACCTCTGACCTAGGTGTTGGGGTACAGTGGTGACCTGCACATACAAAGTTCCTGCTTGTGAACCTTCGTTTTTGGTAGAAGGGAAAGTGTGGAATTAAGGGAGGGATCAGAAAGCCCGGGCTTGAGGTCTGGGTCCACAAGAGACTTTGACGCTGCAGAGCCTTGGGCAGGTTCCTACTGTAATTCAAGGTCCTCCCTCGTTAAACAGGGCCAGACCGGCGCCCCTGCCTCTGCGGTGGCTGCAAGGAGCTAGGAAGCAGCAAGACATTCTACTTTTTTGTTTTATTGTGTTTTTAAATAGACTTAATTTTAGACTTACAGAAAAACTGAGAAGATAATACAGAAGATTTCCAGATACTTCTGCACACAGCTTCCCCTATTTTTCACGTCTTATATGAGTATGGTAAATTTATTACAATTAGTGAATTAATATGATTGTATTACTATTACTCGAAGTTCACACTTTATTCCTATCTTGTTAGGTTTTACCTAGTGTCCTTTTTCTGCTCCATGATTTCATCCAGGATGTCACATTATATTTAGTCTTCGCAGGCTCCTCTTGGCTGTGGACACTTCTCAGGCTTCCCGTGGCTTTTGAATGACCTTGAGGTTCTGAGGAGTACTGATCAGATACCTCACAGGATGCTCTTCTATGGGAATGTGTCAGTAGCTCTTCTCATGATTAGACTATGGTTAGGGACCTTTTGGAGGAAGATCAGAGACATAAAATGCCACGTTTGTCACATCATCTTCAGGCTACATACCGTCAGCATTATTTCTTACTGTGAAGTGATATCATACCTGTGAGGTTCTTGCCTCGGTTTGTACAACTGGTAAAGGGCAGAGTGGAGGCTTCTAACCCTAAAGCTTGTGTTCCTCGGTTTATTCAGAATTCATGCCTTCCCCAGCTCTCAGTAAATACTTGAGAAAAATAATAGAAAAGTCTGATATACCATCCAAATGGTAATGATTTTATTAACCCAGAGCTTCTTGATTTTCTCGATTGTCTTTGTCGCTACCCTCGTCCCTCCACACAAGCAAAGACAATGAAAGTGCAGTCCGCTATAAAATAAACGAGAAGGGAAACGAAAGGGTCGCTCCTTTTCCTGGCTGCCTCTTACTTCATTGCTTTACTTAGCGCTGTTAAGGCTCCGTGTTTTGTAATTACCTTTTATTACCCTTTGCCGTTGCTTTTAACTTTTTTGGATGATGTATAAAATATGTTTAAAATTAATAACCATAATAGTATGTAGCAATAGAGTGTTCATCATCTACCAGATCCCGGCTAAGCAATTCATTTGTTTCATTGATTGTTCGCAGCCCTCAGAGGTGAATCAGAGCTTCTCTGATTCCCATTTTACAGAGGAGGAACTTCCAGGGAAAGTTCTGTAACTTGCCTGGGACTCTGCAGTTAGTAAGAGGGAGGGATAGGGCTCAGGACTTTTGAAGTTGTCTTTGTTCCCTACCTTATTAATGACTCCGGAGGTGGGTTACCTTCCAAAGCAGTGTGGTCACTGTAGAGAGACAAGTTTGATATTGAGGGTTTGGAAGGAGGCAAGCAAAGCCACCAGACAGACTGGCAAACCTGTAAACACAGTTACTGAACAAAAGACGTGGAATCTAAGGGAAGAGGAACTAGTATTCCCCCCTGGTGGCTTGGTCTAATAAGAACAGCAGCTGCTCTGGGGTACAGGCCCATTATGTAGAAGTGATAATAGTGCAATTAGCTCTTTCTTCATTTTCCCATGTTAACCCAGGGGTAAAATGGCACACTGAGCAAATATACTAAATTACATTGAACTTAGTGTTCAATTTGAAACTCTTAGCTGCTGGCTGCCAGGAGATTAGTGGGCTCCAGCAGTTTTTTTTTGCTCATCCTGCTCCCCCATCCTAAGGAAAAACCTCAGCCACAGCACTGATTGTTTCCATCTGATGCAGCATAACTTCCTGCAGGCAGCTCTGAGTTGGCGCTGCGAGGTTTCCAGAGAACTCTCGGCATGAGTTAGGAGAGAGAACCTTACTCAACAACCAATAAATGTCTCCAGGGAAGAATCTTTGCACAGGGCTGGGCGCAGTGCAGTGCTGGGCATGAGGGTGATGGCCGTCGACACCGAGAGGACACTTGCCTTCGGGTCCCGATCTTGTCAGCATCTCTGGCAGTGCCATTCGGGAAGACCGAAGGGGGACCCCCAGGACTTTGGTGCCCTGTTCCCTGCAGCAATTCATCTGGCGTCTGGTTCAATGGTGATCCATGAGCTCCAGAATTTGACAAAGTTGCTAACAGCTGGCTCTGTTGACAAAACCAAATTGGAAAGACTGAGGTCTTGGGCCTGTGAAGGACACATGCACACATTTGACGAATGTTCACTAATGTCTTAATGAAGTGTCAGGCACTGTACTAAGTTCTGGGTTCGTGAGGAAAAATGAGAGACAATTCTAAACGTTGGGGACATCACAGCATGGGATTGAGACAGAAAAGTATGCTGTGATGTGTGAAGTTGTGTAATTGGCTAAAAAAAAGAGTGTCAAATCAATGTATTGAAGCATTCTTTTATTATGATCCTCCAGCTATAGCAGACTAAAAATGAGAGGGGCGTCTCTGTGTGTGTGAGAGAGAGAGAGAGGAATTGCTGAAAGAAATAAAGGGAATTCATTCTGACTTACACACGGTGCAAGGGCAATGGAGGTGAGAAAGGAGGAGGAGCCGGGGCAAGTGAAGCTGGAAAGGTAGCCAGGGGGCCTCTTCACACCATAAGGTTTATAAGCAGTTTAAGGGGTTTTTTTTGGGAGGGGGGGTGGTATTAATAGTAGTTTATTTTTTATTTTTTGAGTGGTTTATTTTTTATTTTTTGAGATTTGTTCCCTTTATTTTGTCATTTGTAATTCCATTATTTTAAAACATTTTTATTGTATTTTTTCCATCACCATTTAGTGCCCCCTGCCCCTGCAAACGCCATTCAGTTGTGTATGTCCATGAGTCCTTTTTCTTTTCCGCTGGATCCCTCCAACCCTTAACCTCACCCCCAGGGCTGTCAGCCTGCTCTCCATCTATGAGTCTGTCTCTATTTTGCTTGTTAGTTCAGTTTGTTCATTAGATTCCACATATGAGTGAAATCATATGGTGTTGTCTTTTTCTGCTGGCTTATTTCACTTAGCATAATGTTCTCCAGTCTAGCCATACTGTTGCAGAGGGTAAAATTTTCTTCTGTTTTTATAGCCGAGTAGTATTCCATTATGTAAATGTCCCATAGTTTTTTTATCCACTCATCTACTGATGGACCCTTGGGGTGCTTCCATATCTGGGCAATTGTAAATAATGCTGCAATGAACATAGGGGTGCCTATGTTCTTTCATATCAGTGTTTTGGGTTCCTTTGGATATATTCCCGGAAGTGGGATCACTGGGTCACAAGGTAGTTCCATTTTTAATTTTTTGAGGTATCTCCATCTGCTTTCCACCAGTCTGCATTCCCACCAACAGTGTAAGAGGGTTCTCCTTTCTCCACATCAGCACTTCTTTGTTGATTTGTTGATGAGAGCCATTCTGACAGGTGTGAGATGGTATCTCATTGTGGTTTTAATTTGCATTTCTCCAATGATTAATGCTGTTGAGCATCTTTTCATATGTCTCTGGCCCTCTGTATGTCCTGTTTGGAGAAGTGTCTATTCAGGTCCTTTGGCCATTTTTAAATTTTTTTTTTGTTTGTTTGTTTTTTGGTTTGCATTTTTTTTTGCTGTTTAGTTTTGTGAGTTCTTTATAAATTTTGGATATTAACCCCTTATCAGATGTATCAGTGAATATGTTCGCCTATTCTGTGGGTAGTCTTTTTATTTTGTTGATGTTTTCCTTTGCTGTGCAAAAACTGTTTCGTTTGATGTAGTCCCATTTGTTAATTTTTTCTTTTGTTTCCCTTGCCTGGGGAGGTATATCCAATAAAATATTGCTACGAGCAGGTTTTTATATCAAGGGCAAAGGGAGGTTATTGAAGTGTTTTAAGCAGGGAGTGGGTTAGGGGGGGAGGGAGAGTGGGAGTTGAGTAGCCTGATCATATTTGCACTTTTAAAATACACTCCAGTAGCTACGTGGAGAGTAGTTGGTGAGTACAAAACTGGAAACCTGAAGACAAGTTAGGAGGCTCTCAGTGCAACCCAGGCAAAACATGAAACATGACAGTGACTTGGGCTATGGCACCATTTATGGCCATTTGAGCCATAATTAGGGGTAAAATGGTGGACTGCTGACTTAATGAACGTAGCAGATGAAGGAGAGAGGGACGAGGACACTCCAGTGTCAGCCTTATTAGCCACGTGACATAGAAGCATTACTTCAGCTCTTTGGACTCTGGTCTGAAAAATGAGGGCAATAACACCTACTTCACAGGGCTGTGTTGAGGTCAAATTAGATCATGTAAATAAAGAATCTAACACAGGGCTTAGCTTACAAATGATAACTTCCTCCTGACTGCCTCTGTGTGCCACAAGGATTTAAGGTGCATTCCTATTGGAGAATCAAGTTAACTGTAGAGAAAGTTAGGTTTTCTGTCTCTGTGATTTGTCTTTTCTGTTTGCCCTCAGCTCTTTTACATTATTGCATTGCATGTAAGTAAACACACCTTTAACTTAAGGATCTTAATGCAATAAAAAAATTTTTAATCCTTCTGATAGGGAATCTCCATATCCATAGAATGAAGGATTCCAAATAGGTTATGACCAATCCATAACCAATACCTAACTAGGATAATCATTTTCTCTGTGTGCATCTGTGTTCCTTTGTCCTTCTCTCTCTCTCTTTGCTTCTCTCCCTGTTTGAATCTTAAGCCAAATGACCTAAGGAGAGAAGAAATACTGGGAGTTTATTCATTCTAGAAGGCTCTTCCAGTATTGACCTTTGTTTGCTACATGGATCTCCTGGACATGTCCTTTCATCTCTTTCTTAAGCGGCCTCTGTAATGACGCCTCCCCCCTGAGCACAGTCCATAGGGAGCCAGAGTCATTTTCTCAGGCCTGCACTCACAGAACCCTGCCATGTCCGCCTCCCTTGGGCTTTCTCTCCGGTCATCTCAAGACAAGGAGTCTTCCCGTGGGGCAGAGAGTCAAGACCTCCTCACTGCTGGAGCATGTCTTTGATCACAGCTGTGGACCCAGTTTAGGACAGTATTTCCAGGGGATTCCAAGCAGACCTCAGAACTGAGACCCTGAGTCCTGGACCTGGGGTTACTACATGAAGACCAAGGTTATACCCCATTTTATGGTGGATAAGAAATACCTCAGAAGCTTGTTAAAATACAGGTGCCTGAGTCCTGGCCCAGGTATTCTCAATCAGCATCTCCTGGGTTACGTCTAAGGAATATTTATTTATTTTTAAATTTTTTAAAATTTATGTTTAGAGAGAGCAAAGAGTGGGGGAAAGAGAGGGAGAGAAACATCAATGTGTGGTCGCCTCTTGCGCGACCCCCACTGGAGACCTGGCCTGCAACCCAGGCATGTGCCCTGACTGGGAATCAAATTGGCGACGCTCTGGTTTGCAGGCTGACACTCAATACACTGAGCCACACCAGCCAGGGCAGGAATCTATATTTAAAGAAAGTACTCCAATCTGGATTTTTTATTTCTAAAGTGTAGTTCTCAGACCAGCAACACGGATATAACCCAGAAGTTGTTAAAAATGCAGAATCTCAGGCTCCACCCCAGACCTCCTGAATCAATCTGAATTTTTTAACAAAATCCCCAGGTGATTTGTTACACAATAAAAGTTTTAGAATCACTGTTTTAGATCAGTGGTCTCCAACTGGGGGAGATTTTTGTCCCTCCCACACACACCCAGGGCAATATCTGGAGATATTTTAGGTTCTCATAACTAGGAAGGAGCTACTGGCACATAAGTAGGTAGAGGCCAGGCATGCTGCCTGCCACACACACACAGGACGGCCCCCCACAACCGAGGACAGACTATCAGACCCCAATGTCACCAGTACCATGGTTGAGACACCCTGGGCCTGATAACAGTAATGAAGATGGTAGACTAGTCTGGGAAGCCAACCATCTTTAAAGGCTTAGAAGAAACAGTTACTAGTTTGGGAGTGAATCTGAAGGCTTTGAGCAAGGCTCTGCATTCTCAAACTAGAGTTCAGGGGTGGGGGTGGGGCTCTGGGGTCCCAGCGCTTGGGTTCGAAAGCCAGCTCTGCTACTGAGATGCCATATAATCTGAAGCTACTGTGGAAATAAATAAAGAGCAACCAAATGAGAACAAGCAAACAAACACTATCTATTCTGAATTTGCTACAGCTAGAGAGTCCACCACCATGACTTGCATTTTCAGAGAGACCTCAAGTCAGACAGAGGGAAGGCTTCAGGGGTTCCTCAACTGGAGGTTGCTGGCCCACTGGGCGCTGGGTATCTATGTGATCAGTTATGGGAGCACATGTGAGCCTAAGTTGGCAGTAGGGGCAAAATTTTGAGAAGCTGTCACTTATGGTCAAGTCCTGGCCATTTGGGGCTGATGGTTACAGAAGTTATTGTTTTGCTTCCTGGACTGTTACTGAATATAGTAAGCAGGCTTAACCATTGTGACTCACCGCAGGCCGGCTTCCTGGGTTGTTTATTCTGGAGAAGGGGACTGGTTTCCTGGGAAGATGGCTGCAGGCTGTGCATCAGAGCTCTGTTTGGTATACGGCCCTGCCATGGTTTATTTGTGTACTCAGTCTTCTAAACTTCTCTGGCCTTTAGTGTTTCCTAATCTACACAGTGATGATAATAAGAGGGTTGTAGTGTGAAGGACATGAGTTAATTCAGGGAGAGTTCTTAGAGTCCCCCCAACAAGGAGTGAGAGCTCAGTGGGCCCCAGGGGCTGTGACCCCAAGCAGCCACCCCAAGGGGTCTGGACCTAAGAGCACAGATAAACACAGAGTTTCGAGGAAGTGGCTGCCGGCAACGGGGTAGTCATGACATTTCGGTAATCCCGTGACGTGACGGGATAGTGCCAGGATGTGAGACTGTTAACAGAGATTGGGAACTTTGGGTCAGACCAGTAAGAGTCCATCTGAGTTTTGATTACTTAACAGCTACGTGACCTCAGGTACATGGCAATCTCGAGTTCTTTTTTAAAGGAAGGCGAGTATTAGCATTTATTGGTGAAGACTGACTAAATAATGCCTATTGAGCACCCCACACAGTACCTGGCAGAGAGCAAGCACCCTGTTAAAGTTAACTATTATTGTTATTATCACCGGCTTAGCCGGGAGCCAAAGCTCCTCTGGTCCTGGGCACAGAACCCTCCCTCGTGTAGCCAGGCCTGCCCTCTGGGGCCGTGCTGGTTACAGACCTGCGGCTTTGGTCAGGGTGGTTCAGGTGCCCTTGGCCGTACCTCGGTGTTTATCAGTGAACAGAATCTTCGTGACTCAAGCCAAGAAATGCACATTCTGATGCTTCCCAGATGATTCTTATACACACTAGGGCTTTGTAAACAGCCCCACTATCTACTGCTCCACTGTGTGTGCCTGGTGTTTCTCCGAAGCAATCCCAGTCCACCTCACACCTGCTGTGAGTTTCCAGGAAACGCCCAGGACCGTCTGCTTTTATAGTCAGGATGGGGCAGTTGGGAGATCCCAATCTGAACTTCAGAGCTGGCTGTCCGGCTTTGCTCTCCTCTTCTGGGGTAAGTAATGGCCCATCCTGTTCTGGACTCTCAAGGTCTTGTGAAGACAGCCTCCCCTGAGACCACAGGTGGCAAACACAAGGCTTGTGGGCTGAATCCGGCCCTCCACCTTGTTTTATCCAGCCCGGCACCTTGTTTCTACCCGGCAGCAGTGCCGAGTTCTCATTTAACTGCTAAGGAGTAGTTACATTTATACGGTTTTAAAGTTACATTCAGCCCTTTGAAGGCAACTGTGATGCTGATATAGCTCCTGGTGAAAATGAGTTTGACACCCCTGCATACCTTTGGGCAGCCAGGTGAAAGAAATATTGAGGTCTCTGGGAGCAGAGAGAGAGGTACTCAGGGATATGTCTCAGTCTGACTTTTCTGGGCTCAGGTCGACTTTTTCCCAAGGGCCCGGGCGGCACAGGTGACCCTGGACTCCAGGGAGCATAGTGTTACCTCGGGCCTTTTTCTACTGGTTTCTGGCATTCCGGAGCCTCAGCCGGATCTGAGTCTCCCATTCCTGTTGGAACAGTCAGGAGCCTTGGGGGAGCCGGAATTGTCCTCTTGTGCTGGCACGGGGCGAAGTTGTGATACATTAGGGGCAATTGGTGTCATTTTGAGGAGGTGGAGGAGAGAGAGGCAAGCTTGGATGATCCAAGGCTTAACTCTGTGTCTCGATGGTGCTGTCCATCCCTGGAGGTGGATGGCGAAGGGCTTGTTAGCTGAGTATTAAGCGCTCGGCTGTAGCTGTCACTCAGGCAGAACATGGCGCGTCACCCTGGTCCCAGGCGTGCGAGGAGGGTGCTGAGGCCCACAGCCCACAGAAGATGGAGGACCAGGGGGCTCACCTGGGGTCTTTGTGGGTGCAGTAATGTCAGGTGGCTGCTTGCCACTGAGTCAAAACTGACTGACGGGAAAGAAAACAAGAACAAGACTTGTGTGTGACATAGAACTGTGACTTTAGATTTTTCCTTTATGGAGCTGATTCTTAGCTAATTCTCATCTATACTGCAAGCCCTGGAATTTCAAATGAAGCCCACTTATTCGGACTGTGCCAGAGGGAAAGCGCTGCCAAGGAGCTTGGTCTGGGGTTTTTGAGTGAAAAGGAGAGAGACTCATTCAGCTTGATTACATGGGGGACATTCCATTCTCGCTGCCTCCATAGAAAATTATTTTCACTTTTGAGCCACTAAGTACTTAAATAGGCTACTTCTCTGTGTTGGCAGAAGGCCAGGCCATCTCTGTGAGCTGGTCTGAGGGTTGGAGGCCGCAGCTTCAGAGAATGTTCAAGGGAGGCCTGGGGTACGAGGAACAGAGAGGGGCATCCAGGGAGCCAGCAGTTTCCAAAGAACAAAGGGGCGAGGTGGGTGGACGAGAAAAAGGGGAGGACGAGCTGACGGTGTCTGAGAAGGAAGGACACAAAAGAGAGGGGAGTGTCTTAAGGATGGATAGGCAGGAGGCAGTAATTCCTACACTAACGGAGAAGACCGTTCTGAAAACTATTAAGTGAGCTGCGAGAGGGCTAACACTGTGACCTGAATGCGTGATGAACTGTGAATTGGAAGTATTCTACAGATTGATATGGCCCTATTAGTGCATAGAATTTAGGGAGACAAAGCTGTTGTCTGTATTCCCAGCAGGACCGCGCTGACAAATGGGCACGGACAACTGATGGAAGCAAACGCCTCTGTGGGTCACTCCTCCCCTGTCTCTTCTTGTGAGGGAAAGGGAAAAGGCGGACGGTACTCCTCCCCACTCCTCGGTTGTAGGAGAGAGAAGGAGTCTTGCTGTTTTATATTGGGTTGGCCAAAAAGTTTATTCCGTTTTTCCCATAAAATAAAAGACACATGTTTCATTTTCACAATAACTTTCTTGATTTGCATATTTTGAGTTTGGTGGCTATGTCCTGCTGTTGGCTGGTGGGAAAAGGCCAGGGGCGCTGCTAAACATTTTCCAATGCGTAAGACAGCCCCACAGCAAAGAATTATTGGGCCAGAATGTCAGTCCTACCAAAAAACTTCAAAAACCACTTTTGACACATTCAATCAGTCACAGCACCTTCTCATACAATGCATAAATCTTTTTTTTGTATTGCAGTTGCCTTTTTACCTTTCTTGAAATAATAAAGCATAATATGCCAAAAATGTTATGCGTTTTCTTCCATCTTTCATATTAAAATAGCTGCACAAAAATTCACTAATTTTGATAACTTTTTAAAATGTACACTGATATGATAGCCGTCACAATACAATCTAACAAAATTGTTTGGATGAAGTTAAAAGCAGCTAAGCACTAATAGAGCCATCATAGGAAAGAACTAAATGGACTTTTGGGCCAACCCGATCTGTGTGTGAGAGAGGTTGACTGTTAATGAATAAATGAAAAGATGAATTCGGTGCAAACCACCCCCCAGGCAGAAGTGTGCACAGGTGCTGGTCAGCAGTAGCTGTTGGCAGGCTGGTGGTTACAATGCTGTGGGGGAAATTTCAGAAGCAAGTTACCAGATATTGTCCAGTCTATGTTTCCAAAAAGGTGTCCCCCTCCTCGCTGTGAGAATTATGTTCTTATTCGCAAATAATGCCTCTTCATGGAAATTTTCCCTGAGCTAGATTGAGCAATCAAAAATATCTTTTCTCTCTAATTAGAATGAGTGGGCCAGGGGTGGCTTTGCTTGGGAAACTTTTTCACTGAGGCAATCCCAGTTTCGGGAGAGCAGAAATCCGCAGCGTGGCCAAATCAGGCAGAGGGTGGCTGCATTTCTGTGGCACTTGCTCGCTCTACTGTTGGGCTTTTAGGTTACGCACCTGTATCCTTAGATAAAGATACTAGTTTTGCGGGTGTGCTCCGCTAATAAGAGCAAGGAAGATAAAACACCTCCAGAACCTAGGCGCAGGTTTGGGGAAAGACAATGGTAGGCACGTCTGCTCCCCAAGCCCCAGAAAGATTTATTACTGAATGAATTCTCATGAAGTGACAAAGTCCAAGAGACCTGTGAAGAGCTATTCTACGTTAATAACTACCAAGTGAAGCCCGGAAAGATTTAACAGATGGGCAGATCACCGCTTAGTCAACTGACTTTCTTTGTTTCTTCTTTCAGGGAAAGGGAATACGCAGAGCAAGGCTGAAAGGTCATTTAATACAAAGATCAAAATGCCAAAGAAGAGCAGTTTTCATTTGCAGCTACACTCCCTCTACACATGTGCTGGATAGAACTAATTCATACTTACCTTAGTGCTTCCCAGGTGAAGGTGCCAGCAAAGGCTGTATCTTTTCTGTCCTACATTGTCCCAGAAACAAGCAAGCAGTCTGCCTCTCAGAAATTGTACTCAGGAAGAAAACTACAGCTAGAGAGAGTATACTGTGTGAGAGACTTCAGACTCGAGTTAAAATTAGGGAGGTTCTGTCCAGCCCGGGGAATACATTAAAGGGTTAAAGGAGTGACTGAATGAAGTTGAAAGATTAATGTCACCTTTTCTGATCTGAGTTCCCCGGTAGCTGACCTGGCCTCGGTGCCTTCTCTCATGAGTCCTTATATAAAACCCCTTAACATTTCATATAGTAGAGGCTGCGTGATGATGTACTCCTTGAACTTGACCTTATCTGAGAAGCACTTTATCTGCCCTTCCATTCTAAATGACAGTTTTGCTGGATAGATTATTCTTGGTTGTAGGTCTTTGCTTTTCATGATTTGAAATATTTCTCTCCAGCCCCTTCTTGCTTGGAAGGTCTCCTTTGAGGAATCCGCTGACAGTCTTATGGGAATTCCTTTGTAGGTAACTGTCTCCTTTTCTCTTGCTGCTTGTAAGATTCTTTCCTTATTCTTGATCTTGGGTAATGTTATTATGATGTGCCTTGGTGTGTTCCTCTTTGGGTCCCGCTTCTTTGGGGTTCTCTGAGCTTCTTGGACTTCCTGGAAGTCTATTTCCTTTGCCAGAAGTTCTCGTTCATTATCTGTTCAAAAATACGTTCAATTTCTTGGTGTTCCTCTTCTCCTTCTGGCAGCCCTATGATCTGGATGTTGGGTCGTTTACAAATGTCTCTGAGGTTCCTGAGTCCCTCCTCATTTTTTTGAATTCTTGTTTCTTCCTTCTGGTCCACCCCATTGGTTTGAGTCCCAGCTTCCTTTTTTTCCCCTATTGGTTCCCTGTAAATCTTCCTCCATTATCTTTATCGTATTGTTCATTTGTTCAACTATTTGTGTCCACCTTTCTTCCAGTTTTGTGAGCATCCTGATTACCAGTGTTTTAAACTGGGCATCTGTTAATTTGGCTATCTCTTCGTCCATTAGTTGTAATTTGTTCTGATCTTTCATTTTGGCCATATTCATTCTTTTTTATCTCAGCACACCTGTCGGAGTCTTAGGTGTTTGTCGGTGCCTGGTAACCTGGGTCACTTTTTTGTGACGTTTCCTCTGGGGGCGGGGCCTGGGAGGGAGCAATGGCATCTACCATTCACCGCTGCTCCCTATCACCCTCTGCTCCCCAGTTCCCCACTGCCTTTTCCGCCAGTCTCAGCCCTGCTCGTTCCCACTGGCCTCTCTGGTTACGCCGCCGGCCTGCGAGGTTCACCTGTTGCTCAGGGTAGTGTTTTGTTTAGGCGCACGAGGGGTGAGTTCCTCTGGGCAAACTGCCTCTCACTCCACAACTCTGCTCGGTTCTGCCCCGCTTACCGGCCTGGATATACTTCCTCCCCAACTTCCTGGGTGTCGGACTTCCCTTCAGTTTGATTCTGTCCATTCTGGTTGTTTATTTTTTGCTATTGAGTTCGTTGTTTAAACTCTCTGGTTGTGAGTGGCGGCGCAGTGCGTCCACCTACGCTGCCATCTTGGCAGAAGTCCCCTGGTTTTTTTAAAATATGCTTCAAGTAGCAATTTCTGTCATGCTTACAAGATGCATGTGGAAATTTGATTAGCATGCCTTGAAATAACATACACACTTCTAAGTCAAAACTCTTATAGAAATCCCCAACTAGGTAACCTTTTAGCTATTTTTCCTGTATTTATACATGAACAGGTATAGCATGCAGAGGTTGCATATACATTGACTTCTAATGAAAGTTCTCCCACATTTTATTTTGTTTTTTAGGGGGAGAGGGGCGGGGAAAATCAAATAAATTTAGAAAAATAAATTAAAAAATAACATGAAGAAGAACTAGGGCAAATTAGGCCTTTACAGCATTTCCTAAGGTTCTATGGTGGAAATGGGATGGTTTGGTCCAGGGTCTGCATTTGAATCAATTTCATGGTGAGTTGCAAAGTGTCTTAGGTGTCTGGGTTTTCCGTTGTTTGTATTTTAGCCAGAGGTCTGGCTTGTTTTCAATTTGTATTGTTTCATTTATGTTTCTTAGGGTGAAAACCCTTTGTAAATGGCTGTGAATAGTAATGCCTTTAAAAAGAAACAGTTTGCTTGTGGAAAATAATCATATTCAGTCAGTCAGAAATAATCAATTACATTAGAGCGTAATAGGATGATTTTTAACATTAAAAAGTGATTCTTCTAACGTGGGTTAAGGGATCATTTTAACTACTTGCTATTCATCCCACGTAAGAACTCCAACATATTTTAGCCACAGGACTGGGGAGGGGGGGCTGGGGGTGAGAACCAGCCTGGCAGGGACGTGGCTTATAAGGTGATTTTTATTAAGTGAAGGCAAAGAGTGAAGTTATTTACCTCCTCATGGAATTACTGCCTTCTGAACAGGGTATAAGATTCGCCATCACTGTTTACGGCTGCTTTTCATTTAGTGAAATGTGCTCATTCTAAGCATTTCATGGCATTTCTAAGTGAAGGAAATGGTGGGGACAATGTAGAGAGAATCAGCGTAGAAGTCAGAATTTCTGGGTCTGGATGCCAGATTCACCATTTATTTCTGTTGTCTGTGGAAAAAACAGTCCACTTCTAGTTAATTCTATAGGGCCTAGGCTTTACGCTCATGTCTTTTGTTTTCCATAAAATAGTCACGCAAAAATTCCACATTTCGAATGAGCTTACGTCTCCCTCATCCCTCTCTGTGGCCCTGAAATTCTTTGTCACCCATCCCTCTGCTATTCAAAGTTATGTTCTGAGAACCGTGACCACCAACCTACCTGAGGTGTTTATTAATATACTTATTTCAAGTATTAATATACTTGTTCCCACCCCGTTCCTCCAGAAAACAAAATTTTACGAGGAAAGAAAGACCATGTGATCTGTGTTTTTAAGGAACCACCCAGGACAGGTTTCAGCCAGTTGTATCAGGGACTTCAAATTAGAACAATGAGCATCGATGTTTTGAAAAATTTCCCAGGCAATTCCAAGGTGTAACCCAGACTGGACCTACTGCCTTTAGAAATGAGATAAATACTGGTTCTCAGTAAATGTTTGCAAACTGAAGGCCCTGGGCAGATTTCCAGAAATGTCACAAATGTAGTATTATAGTTTGAAGCATAACCTCCCATTTGCTAAACCTCCGTGTGTTTAATTTAATAGGAGAGGGAGCATGAGATAACTTTCTGTGATTTAAGGCAACTCCATAAGCTTTGAGAGGGGAGAGGAAAGAGAGTGAAGAACGAGATATTTGAAGGAAAGCAAAGGGATGGATGTTTTGAGGGGAACGTCTCCTCTGTCAATGTGATCCAGCAGCCAGGGGCCTCTGCCTTGAGGACAGAGGCAGAGCAAGGTGCAGGGGCTCCATGGAGGGTTTTAATCTCCTGTCCGGAAAACCAGGTCTCCTGGTCTAGAGCAGTCTGCTAATGGAAAAGGGCCGTCTGACTCTGAGACTTGACGTCTTTGCCCTCGGGAACTGGAGTTGCCAGTTTGTTTTTCAAAAAAGTTGCATATTACTCAGCCCTTTAAGGACATGTATTTTCTGGGCAATAGAGAGTCCACATTTTGTGCAAGACTGATCTGAAGTAAATTACACGTGAGTGTATGCAACCTGAAAATTCTAGTTTGCTGGTCCCTTACGTGAAAATCTGTATTTTTTCCTAGAGAAATAGGTATTCCTAACCTCTCCTTCTTGCTTTAGTTATATATCCCATAATTGTAAATATGTCGCTTGTATACAATGTGTAAACTATTATGAGAGTATGCAAAATAGGAATGTCACTGAAATAGAGGCATCTGTGATGTTTAAAACCCCTTGAAAAACGGCCTCCCTCTCTCATCTCTATCCCTGTCCTATGAACTTATTTAGGGCTGTGCATTTCTGTGCTTAGGAATCATGGCCTTGCCAAGTTGGTGTTAATACATTCTGTCTCACTACAACAAAAAAGTACTGATGCTTTGGTAGGTTGAATAATGGCTCCCCAAAGATATCCGCATCCTAATTTCCAGAACCTGTGAAGGTTGCCTTATGTGGCACAATGGACTTGCAGGTGTGATTAAGTTAAAGACCTTGAGATGGGATGATGATTCTGGCTTATCTGGGGGAGCCCAATCTACTCACCTGAGTCCTTAAAAATAGAAAAACTTTCCTGGCTGGGGTGAGGGGGAGATAAGACTGCGGAAGAGAGAACCAGAGAGAAGGCAGCATGACAGGTACTCAGCCCAATGTCACTGAGAAAAGAGGCCACAAGACATGGAATGCAGGCAGACCCTGGAAACTGGAAAAAGCAAGAAAATATTCCGTCCCTTCTGGAAGGGACGGCCTTGTGAGACACTTGCTGCCATCTGACCCTCAGAACCGCAGGACCATAAACTTGTGATATTTCTGTGCTCCACATGTCCGCGCTAGTTGGTAGTGGGGGCGATAGGCACCGAGTCCACCCACTGCCCTGGATGGAGGGCCCGGGGGCCTGAGGCCTGGTGGGTTCCCTCTCGTAGGGAGCTCTCCTCTGTGAGCTCTTCCGCTCTGTGAGCTCCTGTCTCCTCCTCTGGTAAACGGAGCAGTCGGTTCAGTTCAGTGATTTTCAAACGTATTCGTCCACATAAGTTTTCTTCAGAAGAAACATCCACAGGAGATGAAGCTGCTCTGAAGCATGGAGGAGGCATGGGGTCTGATGGGGGGAGCAACACGGGCTGCCTGCTGAGGGGAGGCACTGGTCCTCCGACACCTGCAGGTCAGGGTCTCTAGGCTGTGGGTTCTTCAGTAATATGCTTGGGGACGTTTTTAAGGAAAATGTATCTGGCAGGGTTGACAATCAGAGCAAGCATTCTGATGTTACATTGTCAGACAATTGAAAATAGTGGGCCCAGTTTTAAGTGGGTGCTCATCTTCCTGAGAAAGCACACGCCGTCTGTCTTCAGCAAACCCGGGTGAAATCAGAGTGGGGAAGAAAGCTCTTCTGAAACTGTTTTGATGTAAAACATAATTTTGCTGCATCACGTTTTTAAAAGTTCCGGGGAACGACATTTGTTTCAGATGATGCCAAAAAAATTTATTTGACCATATTGTTAACTGTTCAGATGGGCATATGGTGAAGCTAGGAGCTAACCTGATGGACGAGGGGTTTGGTTTAATGTTCGCAGCTTTAGTTCTTTGGTAAACCTCGGCATTTTTGTGCTGCTTTTGTTTTTGAGGGTTATTTCCAGTATGTATGGAAATGTTACCTTTCCACTCAGAGCTAGTGTTTTTAGATAGAGTGGGGGTAGGAGCTGTATGATTCTCCCTGGAGGAGGTGGGCTGATGTCCTGTGGAGGTGTGGGCACAGCCGGAGCTGGGGTTCGAACTACAGTGAAGTGATGGTAACAGAGCGGCATTCGTGCTATAACACGCATTGGGTACATGTATGTATACACACATACATCTATATACCAACATGCATACATACACATACTGGTACACATACTTGCAATACAAAAGCATACTGGTTATTAAAATGAACACTTAAATGTGTAAATAAGAACATCTAAATTATTTGTGATCCCACCACCCGGAGATGCAACACTGCTTCTGTTGGTCTCCTGGTCTTTTTTATTTGCGCCCAAATTCCTCACACATCCACCCTCACTCACAAGAAGAATAACTGTATTATCATTGCCAAGACCGTGGTGTTCGAAGTTAGCACAGGGTAGAAGACTCTGTACTCGCGCATGTCATAGGAGGCCAGGCACTTAACCTAACATGTCCTCAGCTACGGGAGGACAGTGACGCAAACACTACTTGCAGCGTTGTCTCGAGAATAAAAGGGATAATACAGTGATTTTAATTTTTCATTGCTCATTACAGTTACCTAAGATCTTTGAAAAATTCTGATGGATGTGCCCCATGCCACCCTCCCTCCCCCAGAGAGCCTGACTTCATGGAGCCGCCCCGGCTTGGTTTGTTTGCTCATTTTTAAAAGTGTCTCTCGGTGGTCGTGGCGCAGCCAGGACTGAGTCGCTCTATGATAATGAAGGCAAAGCTCATGGTACTTAAAACCCAGGAAGAACATTAGCGTCATTACTGTGCTGTGCTTTTTAATAAAACGGGTGGATAAGACATGCTGTCTGTCGCCTGCATGTTTTTTACTTACTATACGAAGTACAGCTTTTACTGACAAATATATGTGGCCACCTTATTTATAATTTCTCATGGCTGCATGGAACTTGGTGGTATACTTACATATCAGCTGCACATCAGACCTTTAAGTCACTTTATGTATTCCACCGTGCTGAACAGCAATGCGAAGAGGCTTGTGCCTATAAATTCTTCAGAGCTGTTCAACTGTTTCCGTAGGGTAAATTCCTAGAAGACGCAAGTCTGGCTCAGAGGGTCTGGACATTTTTGAGGCTTTTGAATGTTGCCAAACTGCCCTGCTTAACGGAATGATCAGTATCACTGAGGATACATTAAGGCTCCAAATAAGAAAAAACTTGGTTCAAATTGACTTAATAGAGAAAATGTATTGGCTTAAATAACCGGCAAATCTGGAGATTAAGTGAATTTCAGGGCTGGTTTGCGTCAGGATTTCAATGGCGCGGCCAAGGACCTGTCTGTATCCCCATGTCCCCTTGCCCTGGGCCATACCTTTTTCTGAGGTCAAATCACAGTGTGCATCCAGGCGATGTCTTATAGAATTGTACACCTGAAACCTACATAACTTTATTAACAAATGTCACCCCAGCAAATTCAATAAAAATAAAAAATAAATGAAGCAAACCAACCAACCAACCCCAGGGCTGGGAACACTTCCTGGGGCAGCAGGCCTCCTCACCTGGATACAGTGAGAAAGGGTCTTTTTACGAAGATTTCTCTAGGAGAACAAGTAAGCTTCTTTCCTCAAAGTTTCAGCAAACCATGCCTATCCTCTTACTGGTCTGATTTTTGGATGGGTCACGAATGAGAAAAGGCTGGTTAGCTTGTGCCTGAGTGATGTATTCTGCCCCGCGAGAAGGGCTGCTTCTAGCGCGCCCAGGTGGTGGGGGAGAGGTTGGGGTGCCTCGAAGGAAGGGGTGCATGAGAAGGGAGAATACCCCGAGGAGTCAACCACAGTGCCCATGACGGACAAAATCTGAAGCACAGTCAGAACCTGATGCTGCCCACAAAGTTGAAAAGAGGGAAAGGAAGTAAGTTTGTGGGAAATGAGGCTTTGCATTGGGGTGAGTGAATTGATCAGAACCTACCAATGGCAGCCTGAAGTCATTCCATGTCTGTGGAGGAAAGCAGTGCACGTGCCCTCTGCCTGAAAACCCACCCACTGTGGTGCGCTTGCTGTGTCCATACACATCTGGTGAAGTTCTGCAGCCAGTAGGGTGACTGTCACAAGGCTGTTGGATAGAGAGTTGTAAATTTTTACTTAATTGTTTTAGGGAAATTCATCATCTGTCCTCACTCTTTCATCCACAATCTAAACTATAAATTTATTAAAGTGCAGAAACATAATGTATTTTGTGGAGAGAGAGAGAGACTGATTTGTAGATGGTACAGTATCCTAAAAATCCCGTGTGTGGTCGATTATGAAAACCTCTTCCAGACTGTCGCAGGGTCCGGTAGGCACTGGTTCCTGATCGATGCCTGCGCACGGCATGGACAGACTCACTCATTAGCAGACAGCTGAGGAACGCTTTGCTTCTGAGAGCCCCGAGCCCCTCCTCACTTTCTGTTGGAGTCTGGGGACAGACATTGGGAAAGGCCATGGTCTGACTTACTGCAAAGGCATTAGCTTGTGTGGCCAGGTTCTAATTGGATTCCACCTTGTCGTGAAGGTGATCTTGCCGTGTTTCCCCAAGTGCTGTCGGTCTAGCGATTCCCCCAACAACATTCTAGCTTTCAAACTCAGACTCAGAGGAGTCTGGGATGTGGAAGTATTAACATTTAGATTAATTTCTCATGGCAGTTGTGTTATTGGATTTCACTCTCTTGCAGCCCACTTTAAACTGGTATAACTATCACAGTCTCCAGTGGGCCTTTTAAATAGCAATGGTAGAATAACGTCTACAAAATAGGTTTGTATCAATTCAAAATCTACCCTCAGCATTTGGTACAAAAACCTGGTCTATTCAGCAGCACTGAAATACATCTGTAAAGGTGTCAGTATTTGTATCCCAGGGACCTTTTAAAGACCAGCTAGTCCCTCCAGGTATCTAAGTGAAATGATTGCTTGGCCAGGTCAGAAATGTAATTTTCATGACATCTGAGACAAATTGTCCTCATTTTGGCTTAAAATCTTTCTTTTGAAATCAAATATACATTGTTCAAATAAAACTCTTTGAAAGAGAAAGTTTGGAGAAAGTTGGGAAGTTATAGTTCTGTTATTAGATGAATTATTCCCTAATATGTAGTTGAAAGTCATGTGCACTGAGAAAGAATTTTGTTCCTCATTTCTCAGTGAGAAATACCAGATCGATTCACTTCTCAGTATCACATTGTATTAGACTCTGAGACTCCACATTTTAGCTGCTAAGTTTTCAGGCATCTTCTCCCTCCCTACCTTTACTCAAGGATCAGGGCAACCTATCTGTCTCTGGGGCATGGCTAAAGGGCTTCCATGACATTTACCCTGGTCACTTCAAGAGTACTGTCCACACCCTAAGGCCCATTTGGAAAAGGGTGGCTCTTCCCTTCATCTCTGTCCACACTCAGTGCTGACTGTTCATGACTACTCCCAAACAGTGATGGGAAAGAGCTGCTAATATGGTGGCAAAGGAACAGATTCTTCCCTCAAGTCCACCTACTGTTGCCTATATAATTTCCGAGACTCGTAACTGTTGGCACATAACCTGAGCGTGCAATGACAACCAGATGTTAGCACACAGCCAAAGACCTCTAAGAGCAAGATTGTGAGAAGGTAGTCAGACAGTGCTACTTTCTAAAACTCTCAGCCCCTCTACCAAATCAGCAAGGTGGGCCTTACCTGACAGATTAGGACCTGGCCACCTCCATATATTCCCCTCCCTGCACCATCCTTTCCCTTCACTGGGTATCTAGTGAAAGACATGTCGTATCAGACAATGTAAATCACTGTGTAGATATAGGACTCTCCACTTACAAAATTGTATCCTCCAAAGGAAATGCCAAACCTCTTTCCTTCTTCCACTAGAAGCAGCTCACTTAAAAACGCGGCCTACATTGGACACTGGTGATTGACCCCTAGTAAACAGCCACACCATTGCCATCAGCTCCTGATTGCTACTTGGAGGTCCATGTTGTTCCAGGGAACCTGGCCCAGTCCTCTGAGAAGCCCCACCTGCTGAGTGGGGGGCATCAATGTTGCTTACTACTCAGAGCAAGCCTTGTGAGGGGCAGGAGGTGTTCTCCTTCTCCACAGTCTGTCTTGGGCTGGTCCTGCGTACTTGAACCTCAAGGGTGGGGCTTCCTCACTGCTCCTGTCTCTGCGGGGCTGACAGACTGCTCTGTATCGGACAGTCTTGTCTGAGAGCGAGTTTCCTGGCCCTCCCTTAGTGGAAGATGATGGCTTTGGCTTGGGACTGGGGGTGAAAGTTTCCCCCCCTTATCTGCAAGCTGATAGCTTTTTTGGATTCCCCTAGATTCCATTGGGGAGAAGCACACGTTTGACAATATAGTTGCATTTGTGTGGTGTGTGTGTGTGCGTGTGTGAGGTTATGCCAAAACAGGCCCTTTTATACATTGCTAGGCTGAGTGCTTAAAGGTCCAGCCCCTGTGGTGGGAAATTTGATAATATCAATATTTCCAATCCTAGGAATCGATTTCTAAAGTATGCTGGAATAAACGAAACAACACATGTGCAGGGTTTTCTTCGTACCATAATTATCAAAAGAACGGAACCATCTTGTTGAGTAAATGATCTATCTATACAGTGGAGTACTATACACCCATAAAAACTGCAGGAAGACAACTATGACACAGATGACACAACTGTGGAGTCACTCCCAGCCTGTGCTGTCAAGTGGAAAACTAAGTAGGGTAGGCGGGTGGGTAACCGTGATGGCTATTGCCCGTGTCGCCTCGGTGAGCCTATGGTGCCCAGCCGTTCAGACACTGGCCGTCACTGTGGGAGCAGCTTGCAGGTGTGATTAATATTTACAGTCAGCTGGCTTTATAAAGGGTGAACATAATAGTGGCACCTAATTGAATGCTAACTGCCAGTATTTCCCTTCGGGAAATGGGGTCTTTATTGGGGAAGGGTGAGGATTTGGGGAAAACTGTAGAAACTGGATACGGCTGCTAACTCCATTCCCATTCTTCTGAGGATCTTTTCCCTTTGTGTGGGTCGGGTTCCTGGTCCTCCCAGGAAGTGCAGTTCATTCGGTTGGTCACTTTGCGGGTACCCAGCGTCCTAATAAGGTTTTTGTGAAATGCCAGCGGTCACAGACCACCTCTTCTGTCTCATCCTGCAATTAGTGGCTTTGTTGGCAGCCTTCCCTGTTCTGGTTTGAGAAAAACTGAATGTTACAGAAGTTGTAGAGGCATTTATAGCTACAGACCAGGAATTAGGGTGATGGATTACTATATTGGATTTGGAAACTTCTGTGTCAATTTATGCATCGTTTCTTTCCTATGGTATAAAAGATTTTTAAAATTCCATACCTATTAATTACTTAGGGGAAATGACAAAGAAAGGAATGTGCTTATAGATAATAGAGTAATTTTTCCAGTCAATTAGAACGATTTCAACTAAAATATATTGAAAACCTCCTATGAGCCAATTACTAGGAAAATGTCAAGCTGCGATCTCGTCCTTGCCATCCGGGAGATCAGTCTGGTAAAAAGACAGATGTTTGCACCATATTATAACATGTCGTTATACATAAAAATGGGTATCAAGGACTGGGAAATAACCACCTCTAAATTAGAGGTTGCAGAATGGAAAGACTTCTTTTCAGGCGGATACAGTATTTTAAGACGTGAAAGGTTAAGGCACACCATGGGCATGGGAGCTCTTTGATACGCGTGTTTGTTTTCCAATGCTGCAGAGCAAATTGCCGCACTTAGTGGCTTAAAGCCACACCTGTGAATTACGTCCCTTTCTCAGGCTAGAAGTCTGGGCAGGCTTTTCTGGGTTCTTTGCTCAGGTTCTCACAAAGTCAAATTCGAGTGCATCCATCCTGCATCCTCCTCTGGGGCTCAGATCCTCTTCCAGGCTTACATGGTTGCAGGCAGAATTTGCTTGATTCTAAGACTGAGGTTCTCGCTTTCTTGGCTGACTGTCAGTCAGCCATGGTTCTCAACTCCCAGAGGCCCCCACCATTCTTTGCCATGTGGCTCCCTCTATTGGAGATCACATCACCACTGTAGATTCTTCAGGAGGGCAGCAGCGTCTCTCCACTGGGAGTTCCTGACTCTTTCTCCCACCTGACTGAATTGGGTCCACGCAGCATAATCTCCCTTTCAGTGAACTCACAATCAACTCTCTGGGCGCCTAATTACATCGGTAAAATACCTGCATTTTGACCATGTAACATAACACAATCCCAGGAGTGGTGTCTCAGTACCTCTGCAATGTTCTGTGGTTGGGAGAAAGTCACAGATGCGGCTCACACTCCAGGGGAGAAGGTTACACGAGGGTCTGAGTCCCTGTGGGCCACCTCAGCATCCTGTTCATCAGGGTAGGCAGACTCAGGCTGGAACAGGGTGGGATCATAAGAGATCTTTTTCAGAATCCTGAGGGGCGTGGATCCTGTCCTGTAGGTACTGTTGAATTTTTGTTAGGTTTTAATCCTCGGAGGCATGAGATTTAATAGAATAAAAGGTAAGTCCTTGGGCTGTGCGCAGACCCTGTGCAGTGGAGCTGTGTGAGAGGCAGTGAGGAGAGGTGGACGTGGCGGAGTCCGACTGGCTGCAGCAGTGTGGCCATGGCCACGGCCACGAAGACCGGCAGGAAAGGGAGGGGCTGGGAGTGCCCTGAGGGGAGAATGCCTCAGTCGTTCATGAGAACTTGGGTTTGGAGGCTGAAACCATCGCTGAGAAGGCTGCTCTCTTTGTTTTTTTTAATTTATTTTTTGTGGACCATAATATATTTTTATTTCTTTTAAAAATTTTTTGTTTCATTGTTTATGCTGTTACAGTTGTTCCAATGATTTCCCTCTTTGATTTGAAGAAGGCAAAAAAGACATATGGAATATAGAATGGCATATCTTATGAAATAATGTGACTAGATTTTAATTCTTTTGTACTTAATGAGGGTGCACTTCTGTGGTGTTCCTGAAAGCAGTCTTTGACATGGGTACCTAAAATACACATTGTTAAATGGTGATCACAAATAGATTTCCCTGTAAGCTTTCACATCAATAAAACTTCAAATTACATAGTTGCAAGAAAAATACAAGAAAGTCCTGCACACCCTCTATCCAGGGCCCTCAGTTTGCCTTTGGCCGCCTTCGCTCCCCCACTTTCTGCTTCTCTCCATGGAGATGGGACATGTGTGCATATTTTTTACCATTTGAGAGGAACGTGCAGGCTTTTTCACAGCTGAATTCTTTGGTGGCCATTTCTTAAAAACCAGGTTTCAATTCACTAGTATTTTGTGAAGACTGTTTGTGTCTTTGTTCATAAGAGATGTTAGTTTTTACAACTTTAATGTCTGTGTTGAATTTATTTATTTTTAAATTATTTTATTGTTATTGACTTACCATTGTCTGCATTTACCCCCACCCCCAGCCCCAGGCAAAACCACCTCCCTCCCTTGCTTCCACCCTCCCCCTTGGTTTTCTCCATGTGTCCTTTATAGCAGTTCCTGAATACCCTTGTCCCCATTATCCCCTTCCCCTCCCCTCTGGTTACTGCCAGATTGTTCTAAATTTCAATGTCTCTGGTTATAATTTGTTTCTCTGGTTGTATTTTGCTTGCTTACCTCACAAGCGTCTTGGCTGTGGCTGATCTGAGTTCCCCAGTAGCTGATCTGGCCTCGGTGCCTTCTCTCATGAGTCCTTATATAAAACCCCTTAACATTTCATATAGTAAA
>PVJI01021424.1:0-27100 GCA_004026765.1 Micronycteris hirsuta
GAGGATGCAAATAACTGTAATTGAACAACAATAAAGTAATTTAAAAAAAAAAGAAAAAAAAAGACTTGAACAGACACTTCTCCAAGGAGGATACACAGAGGGCCCAGAGACATATGAAAAGATGGTCAGCATCACTAGCCATCAGAGAGATGCAAATTAAAACCATAATGAGATACCACCTCACACTGGTCAGAATGGCCATCATAAACAAATCAACAAACAAGTGTTGGAGAGGATGCAGAGAAAAGGGAACCCTACTGCACTGTTGGTGGGAATGCAGACTGGTGAAGTCGCTGTGGAAAACAGTATGGAATTTCCTCAGAAAACTAATAAGGAACTGCCTTTTGACCCAGCAATTCCACTGCTGGGATTATACCCTAAGACCCCTGAAACTCCAATCCAGAAGAACCTATGCACCCCAATGTTCCTAGCAGCACAATTTACAATAGCCAAGTACAGGAAGCAACCCAAGTGCCCATCAGCAAATGAGTGGATCAAGAAACTATGGTACATTTACACAGTGGAATTCTACACAGCAGAGAGAAAGAAGGAGCTCCTACCCTTTGCAACAGCATGGATGGAACTGGAGAGCATTATGCTAAGCAAAATAAACCAGGCGGTGAGGGACAAATACCATAAGATCTCATCTTTAACTGGAACGTAATCAACAAAAGAAAAAGGAGGCAAAATATAAACAGAGACATTGAAATTAAGAATAATCTAACAATAGCCAGAGGGGATGGGGGAGCGGATTGTGGGGAGAAGGGTTTCCAGAAAATACTATAAAAGACACATGGACAGAACCAAGAGGGAGGGTGGAAGCAGGGGAGGAGGGTGGGTTTGGATGGAGTGGGGGGAGGGGAGGGGAGAAAATGAAGACTGTAATTGAAGAACAATAAAGTAATTTTAAAAAAAAGACTTAAATGTTATACCAAAACCATAAAAATCCTAGACAAAACGTAGGCAGTAAAATCTTGGACATTTCTTGTAGCAATTTTTTTTCTGATATATCTCCTCAGGCAAGGGAAAAAGAGGAAAAAAAAGAAATGGGACTACATCAAAATAAAAAGTTTTTGCACAGCAAATGAAACAATCAACAAAAGAAAAAACAGTCCACTAAATGGGAGAACAGATTTGCCAATACATCTAATAAGGGGTTAATATCCAAAATTTGTAAAGAACTTATAAAACTCAACACCAAAAAGAACAAACAATCCAATTAAAAAATGGGCAAAGGACCTGTAGACACTTCTCCTAATAGGACATATAGACGGCCAATAGACATATGAAAGATGCTCAACGTCACTAACCATCAGAGAAATGCAAGTTAAAACCATAGTGACATATCACCTCACATTTGTCAGAATGGCTATTATCAATAAATCAACAAACAATTGCTTTCAAGGATGTGGAGAAAGGGGAACCCAAGTGCACTGTTGGTGGGGATGCAGACTGATGCAGCCACTGTGGAAAGCAGTATGGAGTGTCCTCAAAAAATTAAAAATAGGACTGACTTATGGCCCAGTGATTCTACTTCTGGGAATTTATCCCAAGAAACCTGAAACACTAACTTGAAAGAATGTAAGCACCTCTATATTCATTGCAGCATTATTTGCAATAGCCAAGATTTGGAAGCAGCCCAGGTATCCATGCGTAGATGAGTGAATAAAGAACAAACACTATGGTACATTTGCACCAAAGAATATCGCTTGGCTTTAAAAAAGAAGAAAATTCTACTCTTTGCAACAACATGCATGATCCTGGAGAACATTATGCAAAGAGAAATAAACCAGTCAGAAAAAATACAAATACCATATGATTTCATTCATATGTGGATTTTAATTAACAAACTGAACAAACAAGGAAAATGGAGACAGTCTCATAGATAGAAAGCAGGCTGACAGCTCTAGGGGATTATTAGGAGATGGAAGGATCAAGCAAAAAAGAAGAAAGACTTATGGGCATGGACAACAGTGTAGTGATTGAGGAGGGGAGGGGAGTGGGTGGAGGTAAAAGAGAATATAAGGGAGCCCTGGCTGGTGTAGCTAAGTGGACTGAGTGCAGGCTGGGAACCAAAGGGTCCCAGTTCAATTCCCAGTCAGGGCACATGCCTGGGTTGTGGGCCAGGTCCCCAGTGAGGGCCATGTGAGAGGCAACCATACATTGCTGTTTCTCTCCCTCTCTGTCTCCCTCCCTTCCCCTCTCTCTAAAAATAAATAAAATCTTAAAAAAAGAGAGTATAAGGGGGATAAATGGTAATGGAAAAAATGTGATAAAAAATTTAAAAAATCTGTAAATGAAAGAGGAGACATTACAACTGATACCAAAGAAATATAAAGGATCATGAAAGACTAGTATGAACAATTATATGCCAACAAATTAGGCAATCAAGAAGAAACTGATAAATTCCTAGAAACATACAAATTGCCAAGATTGAATCATGAGAAACAGAATATTTGAACAGACCAATAATGAATAAGGAGTCAGACTCAGTGATCACCCTCCCCCACAACAACAAGGCTACCAAATATTTTTTGTAAATTTAAATTATATTTTATTGTTTGTGCTGTTACAGTTGTCCCAATTATTCCCTCTTTTTCCCCTTCTACCAAGATCAACCACTCCCTCAGGCAATCCCCACTGTCTATGTCCATGCATCATGCATATAAATTCTCTGGCTACTATATTTCCTATGCTATACTTAAATCCCTATGACTATTCTGTAACAACCAATTTGTACTTCTTAACCCTTTTACCGTTTGCTCCCATCTGGCAATCATCAAAATTTTCTTTGTACTTATGATTCTATTTCTGTTCTGCTTATTTGTTTATTTTGATTTTTAGATTAAATGATTGATATGTATGTATTTATTGCCATTTTATTGTTCATATTTTTTATCCCCTTCTTCTTCATAAAGAAGACCCTTTAACATTTCGTATAATACTGGTTTGGTGGTGGTGAACTCCTTTAGCTTTTTCTTGTCTGAGAAGCTCTTTTTCTGTCCTTCAATTCTAGATGATAGCTTTGCTGAGTAGAGTAATCTTGGTTGTAGGTCCTTGCTTTTCATCACTTTGAATATCACTTGCTAATCTCTTCTGGACTGCAATGTTTCTGTTGAGAAATAAGCTAACAGACTTATGGGGGCTTCCTTGTAGATAAATAACTGCTTTTCTCTTGCTGCTTTTAAAGATTCTCTATTTGCTTTTAAACTTTGGCACTTCAATTATGGTGTGTCTTGCAGTGGTTCTCTCTGGGTTCATCTTGTTTGGGATTCTGTATTTCCTGTACTTGTATGTCTATTTCCTTCACCAAGTCATGGAATTTTCTGTCATTATTTTTTCAAATAGGTTTTCAATTTCTTGTTCTCTCTCTTCTCCTTGCAGCAACCTTATAATGTGAATGTTGGTATGCTTGAGGTTCTCTCAGAAGCTCCTTACACTATCCTCATTTTTTGCATTGTTTTTTTTTTTCTTTTTGCCATTCTGATTGGGTGATATTTGCTTTCTAATATTCTAAATCAGTGATTTGGTTCACAGCTCCATCCACTCTACTGTTGATTCCCTGTAAATTATTCTTCATTTCAGTTAGTGTATCCTTTATTTTTTCATTTATGACTGGTTCTTTTTTTATGGTTTCCATGTTCTTTCTTATGCTGTTGAACTTCTGAGTTCAATAACTCCTCCTCTAAGTTTATTGAGCACCCTGATTACCAGTTTGAATTCTGCATCTAGTAAATTTCTTCTCTCCATTTTGTTTAGCTCTTTTTCTTTTTTGTTTTGTTCTTTCATTTGGGATATGTTTCTTTGTCTCCCCATTTTGGCAGCTTCCCTGTGTTCGTTTCTGTGTATTAGGTAGAGCTGCTTTGATTCCCTGTCTTGGTAGCATGGCCTAATGTAGTAGGTGTCCTGTAGGGTTCAGTGGCACAGCCTTCCCTTTGCCCAAGCTGGGTACTTGAGGTGCACCCACCTTGTCAGCTACGTACACCCTCCTCTTACAGTTGAGCCTTGATTGCTGTTGCCATATCAATGGGAGGGATTTATCCAGGTTGATCAGCTGCAAGGACTGGGTGTGGCCACTGGCCACCAACCTCTGAACACTGTGGAGGACCTGTTGTGCCGTGGCCCACTCCACAGGGCAAGGCTTTCTTTAGCAGGTCTCTGGTGCCCACTGTGTTTTCCCTTTGTGCGTGTCACTTATGGAGGTGGTTGGATGGTGGTGCTTCAATATGGTCTGTAGCTGTCCATTGCATGTGCAGATCTGGGGCCTCATGAGAGGAGCATGCTAAGGTCAGCCACCGCCTGTGTTCTGCCTGGGGTAACCCAGCATGAGCTACAAAGTGATCTGCAGATGGCAGCTACTTGTGCTGGGCTTGGAGGTGCCCAAGTGAGGCCAAGTTGTGAACAAAAGCCAGATGCTGCTAGTGCCTGACTTGTGGCTACTTAACAAGAGGTATGGGGCTCACTGAAGCCAGATACTGTGTGTTTGAGAGAATTTAGGAAAATCTGAAGCATGAGCCAAGATAAGCCATTCATATGGAAATGCCACTGGAAACAGCTTGGATGGACTCCAAAGTTGGTTGGGGCAGAGCCTCATGGAATCAATCACCAGAGTGGGGCAAATGGTGTGAGTCAGGTTGATGAAATTTCTTATATGGCACCTACCTGTTGGCTTTTTGCGTGGAAGGTTCAGAAAAGGAACAATGGCCTCTGCTAGCACTTCTGTCTGGGAGAAAGCTGCCTCCCAGCTCTCCACCTGATGCCAGGCACTTCAGTTCTTCCCTGTATGCCTCTGGTGCCTTTCAAGCTGCCCTGGTGCTGGAACTCACTGCGAGTGAGTCCAAGTAAATCTGTGCACAGGCCCTTTAAAAGGAACTGCCTGGGACTCCAGAAGTTTGTCTTCCACAGCCTCAATCCCCACTGGTTTTTAGTGCTAGAAGTTATGGGGAGTTATCTTCCTGGCACCTGAACTCTGGGGTGCCTGATGTGGGGCTGGGACTCCTCACTCCTGAGATATTCCTCTTGATTTGTATCCACCACTTGTGGGCATGGAACTAACCTTTTCTTCATCTCTTCCCCTCCTACCCATCTCTATTTGATTTGTTCTCAAAAACCGTAGTTATAGGACTTCCATTCAGCTCGATTTCTGCCAGTTCTGAATAATGGTTGTTCTGTACTTTGGGTGTAATTTTGATGTGATTGTGTAATGATGTGATATGTTTACCTGTGCGGCCATCTTGACCAGACATCTGAGAAACATCTTATCAGAGAACATTTCCAGGTGTTTTGCAAAATTTCAGACTGAGTTATTTCAGTTGTTTAATATACCCAACATCCCTTACATAAGAGTCCATGTCACATCTCCTAAAGTTTAGTGTTAGCAAAAATAATTTTTTCCCATTCATCAGTAGTGAGACATTTTTAAAGTAATATACAATGTACTCTAGATATTCTAGCCCTAATGGTTACACATATACCTTTTTCTATGTCATTGCAGTTCATAATGAGTTGGGCAAAGATCATTCTGAATATCACATGGTCAGTCACCTTAAGAATTCTTGTGAGTTTCTTCAGTTATACCCAGGATAATCACTGCTGAGAAGTGCACATGCTGCCATAGTGACCACCTTTGCTGTCTGTCCCATCCCCTTCCTGGTTACCACAGCCACCACCATTGAACCACTGACACTTATAACTAACTACTTATTCCCACTGAGACTACCGTGTACTCCCGCTGCCTGATGCCACCCACCTGCCTGCCTCCTTGCAGCCCCCTAGGGTTCCAAATATGTAAACAATAATTAACACCAATCCTTCTCAAACTCTTCCAAAGAATAGAAGAGGAGGGAACACTCCCAAAATACATAAGGAACTGATACACTCAATAGCAAAAAAGCAAACAAACAAAAAATAACCAACCAATCTGATTTAAAAGTAGGCAAAGGACCTGAATTCATATTTGTCCAAAGAAGAAATACAAGTGGCCAACAGGTGCATGAAAAGATGTTCAACATCACTAATCATCAGGGAAATGCAAATCAAAACTTCAATGAGATATCACCTCGCACCTGTTAGAATGGCTATCATCAACAAGAGATTACAGGTGTTGGAAAAGATGTAGCGAAAAGGGAATCCCTGTATAGTGTTGATGGGAATGTAAGTTGTTACAGCCACAATGGGAAACAGTATGAAGGTTCCTCAAATATTGAATATAGAACTACCATGACCCTTCAATCTCACTTCTGGATATATATCCAAAGGAAATGAAATCATTATATCAAAGTGGTATATTTACCCTCATTAATTGCAGCATTATTCACAATAGCTAAGACAAACACGACCTACATGTCAGTCAACAGATGAACGGATGAAGAAAATGTTGTATATTATTCACTGGAATATTATTCAATTTTTAAAAAGAAGGAAATCTTACTTTTGCTATAACATGGTTGAAAGTTGAGGGAACAAAGTAAATGAAATAAGTCAGATAGAGTAAGAGAGATACTGTATGATGACACTTATTTGTGAAATCTAAAAAAGCTAACTCATAGAAGTAGAGAGTAGATTGGTGATTGCTAGGGACTGCAGAGGGCAGGAATGGGACAATGTTGGTCAATACGCACAAATTACCAGTTACAAGGTGAATAAGTTCTGGGTGACTATAGTTAAAAACACTGTATTGTCTATTTGAAAGTTGTTAAGACAGCAAATCTTAAATGTTCTCACCACACACACATGCATGTGAGGTGTTGGATATGTTAACTAACATTATGGTCATCATTTTGCAATATATACACATACCAAATCATCACATTGTACATCTTAAACTTATACAATGTTACATGTCAAATATATCTCAATACATTTGGAAAAAAATCAATAAATTTCCAGCAGAAAAATAATCCATGAGATCTATCTTAAATTTTGAAGTGCACAATTCCATATTGTTCACCATAGGTGTGATATTGTTCAGCATATCTCTAGAATTTATTGATCTTGCATAAATGAATCTCTGTATCTGTGGAAAAACAACTCCCTATTTCCCCTCACCCTCCCAGCCCCTGGTAACCATTAGTTACTCAGTTTTCTTCATCAAATAATTCTAGTTAGCCATAACTTGGTTACTTTTTGTTAAAGGAGCTGCTCTTTAGGGAAATTTCTGTCACCATTCTTCCTGAAGGAGAACCAGCAAATTCCTTCAGGTGACTTTGTTGAGCCAACTATATAGTAAGCTGTGAAAGAAGCATGTTTTTGTTTTTATTCACAGAAATATCAGTGAGTTCTAAGTAGAGTATAATTATTATACTCTAAGGATACTATGCTTAGAGCTACTTAAGTATTAATTGATAACACTTGAAAGAGAAAAAATTTAAGCTGAATTAACTACAGTTAATAATGCAGCCCAGTTCAAAGTACAAGTTCTACTATAAATACAAGAAGGTAAAATGGCCTGTTTGGTTTGTGAAAGAATAGCAATCATTTTGGAGAGTGTTTGGTTTGAGTTTATTTAACTAAGAAGAAAAGGTTATCTTAGAAATTTGGGGAGAAGGGTAGTGTTTAAATTATTTAAGTGACCAGATTGGTTTCAGTGTCCTTCACCACTCTCAAAGTAGGTCTTTACATCAAGTTATCCATTTAAAGTATATATTACATAAAACTTTACATATTTGCCAAGGGACCTCTGCAAAGCAACACTCTGTTTTTGTAATTTGAGTTATAGCACACACTTGAAAATAACATCCTCCTTTTTTTAAAGTACAATTTAGAGTACTGTTTTTAACATGTATTCTACACAGCTTCAGGGTTCCACTGAGACCTATTAAGGTGGTGGACAAAGAAGGTTACGTATGGAACTGATAACTAAAAGAAATAAAATTTAATTATTTGCATCTGACCTAGGTTTATATTAACTATTATTTAAATGTGATAGTTACTGCAAAATATTTTGTGAGTCACAAACCACCCCTTGGCATGTAATAAAAATAATGCATGTAATGGATATCACTGGGAAAGCAGAGAGCCTGAGAATAATTTTGAAATCAGACTTCCAGCCAAGATGGAGGCATAGGTAGATACACTGTGTCCCCTCGCACAACCAAAAGAAGGGAAACAACCAATTTAAAAAACAATATACAACCAGAAGTGCCAGAAAATCAAACTGCATGGAAGTCTGATAAATGAGGAGTTAAAGAAACATTCATCCAGACCTGTAGGAGGGGCAGAGATGGGCAGCTGGGGCAGAGGCAGAGAGGAATGGCCGCGAGGCGACAGCTGGCAGACCAGGAAAGGTGGTGGCTGGCAGAGCAGGTGGTCCCACATTTGTGTGTGGATAAACCAGGAGGAATAACTGGGGAGTGAGACAGACTACACAACCCAGGGTTCCAGCGCAGGAAAATAAAGCCTCAAAACCTCTGACTGAAAAAACCTGTGGGTGTTGTGGCAGTGAGAGAGACTCCCAACCTCACAGGAGAGTTTGTTGGAGAGATCTATAGGGTCCTAGAATGTACACAAACCCACGCACCCGGTAATCAGCACCAGAAGGGCACAATTTGCTTGTGGGCAGTGGCGGAAGTGACTGAAAGCTGGCAGAGAGCTCAGCAAGCTGCACTGCTCCCTCTCCGACCCCTCCCCCGTATACAGCACCACAATGCAGCTTCCCTGGCAAATGCCTAAGGATCTGCCCCTTACTATGAAATAGGAACGCAGAGACAAAAAGAAATGACCCAAATGAAAGAACAGATCAAAAACCCAGAAAAAATACAACTAAACAATGAAGAGATAGCCAACTTATCAGATGCAGAGATCAAAACACTGGTAATCAGGATGCTCACAAAATTGGTTGAGTATGGTTGCAAAATAGAGGAAAAAGTGAAAGCTATGCAAAGTGAAATAAAGCAAAATATTCAGAGAACCAACAAGGAAGGGAAGGAAACCAGGACTGAAATCAACAATTTGGAGCATAAGGAAAAATAAACATTCAACCAGAACAGAATGAAGAAACAAGAATTCAAACAAATGAGGAGAGGCTTAGGAACCTCCAGGACAACTTTAAATGTTCCAACATCCGAATCATACAGGTGCCAGAAGGAGAAGAGGAAGAGCAAGAAACTGAAAACTTATTTGAAAAAAATAATGAAGGAGAACCTCCCCAATCTGGCAAATGAAATAGACTTCTGGGAAGTCCAGGAAGCTCAGAGAGTCCCAAAGAAGTTGGACTCCAGGAAACTCACAACAAGGCACATCATAATTACATTACCCAAGATTAAAGATAAGGAGAGAAACTTAAAGCAACAAGAGAAAAGGAGACACTTACCTACAAAGGAATTCCCATAAGACTATCAGTTGATTTCTCAAAAGAAACCTTGCAGGCAAGAAGGGGCTGGAAAGAAGTATTCAAATCATGAAAGGCAAGGACCTACACCCAAGATTGCTCTATCCAGCAAAGCTATCATTTGGAATGGAAGAGCAGATAAAGTGCTTCCCAGATAAGATCAAGTTAAAAGAGTTCATCATTACCAAACCCTTATTATATGAAATGTTAAACAGACTTATCTAAGAAAAAGAAGATAAAAAATATGAACAATAAAATGACAACAAACTTACAACTATCAAAAACTGAATCTATAAAAAACAAAAACAAAAACTAAGCAAACAACTAGAACAGGAAGAGAATCACAGAAATGGAGATCACATGAAGGTTTATCAGCGGGGAGGTGGAGGGGAGAGAATGCAGGAAGATGTACAGGGAATAAGAAGCACAAATGGCCTACAAAACAGACAGGGGGAGGTTATGAATAGTATAAGAAATGTAGAAGCCAAAGAACTTATATGTATGACTCATGGACATGAACTAAAGGGGGAAAATGCTGGTGGGAGGGCACGTGCAGGGGTGCAGGGTGGAGGGGAATAAGAGGGGGAATGAGACAACTGTAATAGCATAATCAATAAAATATATTAAAAAGAATTTTGATATCAGAAGCATCTTATCTTCTAGAAGTCTAAGCTTTTGTTACATGAATTTGTAAAACATATTTTAAAATCTAAATTAGCAATTCTGTAATTGACTTAAACTATAGCATTTGTTTTTTGCAACTACCAAGCTGCTGCGTTATTTACAAATGGCTAAGTGATTGAATTCAAGTTAAAAAGGAGCATGAAATATGATGGAGACTTGCCTTGTTTCCATTTCCTTTTGACAATTTACAACTTAAGAAAAACATTTATCTTATTTGTTCTTAAAATCTGCCATCACAGAAGACTTAGAAACTCATGGGCCAATCTGCTTTTTTGATCTAAGAATTAAAAAAAAATCTTTCATTTGGATTTTAACAGATAGTTGTCTCAATTCCACAAAATAAGGTGAACTTCCTTCAATTTTCTTTAACTCTTGGAATTTCTATTATGAGCTCCTATACTGCAAAGTAAAAAAAAAATGTAGTTAATTTGGGGCTCTCCATTTTCTTCACCTAAATTTGGAGAGTTTGTTTTGTACCAAATGATTCAGGGTGAGGCGTGCATCTGCTCCTCTTTGTTGCACTCTAACAGTTGGCATTGACTGACACATCCTCATCCCTCTCTGTCTATCCTCCTCTATCCTGATTTCATGGCCCTTTTAGTCTTGCCAATTCTCTAAGCATTGAGACATTCCTATTTGCCCATTGGTTTCTAGTCTAAGCTTTCATTGAATTTTACCTTTTGACTCCCTATGTGGTCAGGTGGATGAACATAAGGGATGTTTTCCAAATCTTTTGTCTAAGCCAATGTCTTGCTTTTCAAAATCAGAAACTAAGAACTGACTTCTTTGTCCTTGTGTCTTGAAGTAAACCCTCTTCACATTTCAGCTTACATGAATTTAAAGGTGATGGGTGGAAACACACATCAGAAGATAAGAAGAAATACTGAAGGATGCAACACTTTAAAAGCAGGTAACATTTTAATATAATTTTTCTGCTTTATTTGGTTTTGAGGGGGTACATTACAAAAAGTAAAATTGGTTTAAAGAGAAAGCATTCTGAGAAGTCTTTGGGGATAATCAAGGTAGCTAAACAAATGTACTAAAATACATTTTGTAGCAATACGCGATATCCGCCAATGAGACATCAAGTTTCTTATTTTATAATTCAACTGTCAAGTGAGTTTGGTTTTGATGTATTTCTAAGTGCTTCAAGGAACATTTTCTATCATGGTTTCAGCAGGAGAAGCAGGAATGAATTTTCATGAGAATACAGAAATAAGAAAATCTGACATCTATTATCCAAGTTTAGGAATTTATGCCAAAATTCATTAACATTCAAATTATGAATTAACTGTCAGAGAAGAGCACTTCAGTAAACAAAGCAAGGACCACACAGGGCCTTAAATGTACTGGTGGCCCAGTTTTGTTTTTAGTGCCTCTGAAAACACATTTGACAGGGAGTGGTCTAGTCTGGTGATGTTTGCAAACATTTTCTAGGTTATTTGCAATTCTTGGTATCAGCTCATATAATAACAGTAATATCCTGGACAAATAGCATGGCAAACATAACTTTCCTTGGGGAAATAAAACAGCAAAAAGGAATTTGAATAAACTGAGGGGATAAGCCTTTTAAGATTCAGTCAACTAAATACTGTTTTTATCAAAACTCCTTAGGGTTTTTAAAACATTGTTTCTCAAAGTGTGGTTCAGACTTTCTATACTTTAATAAATACTTCAGATTATCCCTAAATGAACCACCAACCTTGAAAAATGCATGCACATATTCATTTATATGCTTCTATGTAGATTTCTATGTGTGTGGATATATGTGTGTGAATACTCACATATTATTCTAAAAATTATGATAATCATCAATATATTAGTATTCTTGAGTATATATTAATATTATTGAGGAGAAGAGCAGACACAAATACATCCATGAATAGGAGAGTTCTGAGCAGGTCTTTAAGGAATCTTTATGATCATTACATTGGAGAGATTGAGTTTATAGTAGAAATAGTACATATAGTGAACATGTACATCTATGAACTGTACTGAGGGCTTTATAAGTATCATCTTACTCCATTCTTACCACATTCATTTGAGTTAGGGTCTCTTATTATTCCACTGTTACAAAAGTGAGAGAATGTTTTATGGAGTTGGTTGTTCACATTATTTATTCAACTCATGTATGTTCAAAGATAATTGAGAATCTGTGATAATTTCTGAGAATAGAACAATAGTGGCATCAATAATAATGATAAGAGTAGCAAACATTTATGGAATGATTACTACGTGCCAGATACTGGACTAAGCATTTTACATTAATTTTCTTATTTAATCCTCATATCGACATTATGTGGTATGTACTGCCTTAATTCTCATTTTGTAGGTGAGAAAATTGAGGCTCAGAGATTAATTTACTGAAAGTTACCTAGCTAATGCTAGTGGGTGATAGTGCCTGACTCCAAAGTGCATTTCAAACTTTCAAATTTCCTTTCCTCTCTCCCTTCCTCCCTTCCTTCCTTTTGTCCTTCTGTCCTGCCTGCCCAACTGCCTTTTCTTCCTTATTCATATCAATGTATTTGAGTTTTGTTGCTATCATTCTAAGAAAGCAAATCCTTCAGTTCTGGTATATTTCTGAGCTTATTTCTTTGTTTTCCATCTTTCTTTGAGGTTTATTCTATCTTCTATTTCTGCCTTCCCGTTAAAACCCTTATCCTCTGCATTTGGAAGTCAACCCTCATCAATTTCTAAAGCTGCTCCCTTCAAGGTTGCAAAAGGCTTCTTAATTATACATCTAACAGAGTTTCTTAGTTCTCATCCTTCTAGACTTCTTTGCTCATGGTGATTAACAAAGACCACTGAGCAGAGAAGAACAGGCTAATAACTTGGTTGTTTAAATGCATTACTAATCTGATTTTTTAATTTGTTTTCTTTTGTCTTTTCAGTGTTTTTCTTTACCACAGATGCTAAGACTTTGCAATACTGAACAGTGTTGCTTAACCAGGGGTGCACACACACACAGCTCTGAGGATATTGATTCAGTAGTTATGGGGTGAAACCAAGAATATGTGTTTTCAACATGTTCTCCATATAATTCTGCTTTGTAGTAAATATTGGGATTAACTACTAGAGAACTAGCAGCTGTCTGTGTTTCTCTCTAAAATGTACTATAAAAATAATGATTTTTTCCCTGTGTATTTAATTTGAGGAACATGCTTTCTTACTTGCATGTTTTCATATTTTCAGGTTTTTTTAGTCTGGAGATTTACTATTTATTCTTAATCACACAACTTTAAATCTATAGGAATTATGGCCCTGAAAAAGATAACTAAAAATTAGCCCGGCTGGCGTAGCTCAGTGGATTGAGCTCGGGCTGGGAACCAAAATGTCCCGGTTCGATTCCCCGTCGGGGCACATGCCTGGGTTGCAGGCCAGGTCCCCAGTGAGGGCCATGTGAGAGGCAACCATACATTGTTCTTTCTCCCTCCCTTCTCCTCTCTCTAAAAATAAATAAATAAAAATCTTTAAAAAAAAGATAACTAAAAATTAGAGATATTTACCTAACGAAGTTTGGAATTTAAAATAGTGAATAGGAACAGTGTAAATATAACTCTCTTTATAAGTTTATAGTTCATATTACTATTGATTTTTTTCAATTATAAATGATGGAATTTTTAGAATTATTATGTAAAATAAAGCATACTGTAATTTATTATTGATTGTTTAATTGATGGCTAAGAATGAGGTCTTTTATGTCTTTTCACTGTATAAATGTACCACTTCTATACATGCCAAATTTATAAAATGACCCAGAATTACTTTCCTTACTTTAATGTAATTAATTCAATTATTCAACCTAAACAGAAGTGGCTAGTGAAACATATCATACACCATTTACTGGAGAAAATTTAAAATCTATCCTGTGGCCCCAAATAATAATTTTCTTAGTTAAAAAAAAGTGTTTCAAAATGAATTAACAACATAAGGACTGCTCATGAGTTTTCTCATGTTTCGTGCGCCATCTGTTATGGACCTTAGATGTCAACACACTGCCTTGTCCACATCAAATGAAGCGATCTCATTGGTGGAAACCGTACAGGTCAATCTATGAAAAACTATATAATTGCACGAACCCATAAAGCATTGCAGTTACATTGTATTTTGGTCATTCGAATAGTCTTTGTCTTCAAGTGTGCCCAAAAATGTGCGATCCCTGGCATATGTCTTAGAGATTTCTATGTGGTACGCAATGTGTTAATATTATAGGTCAAAAATATTTTAGCTAATTTTAGAAAATACACCTTAGGGTAATTATTATAATTCTACAAGAACTTGTAGAGTTAGAAATTGTCCTTGAAATCAAGACTATTACTTACTATGCCTTCTTTTTATAAAAAAAAAAAGAGATGGTTTCAAGAAATAACTTTGTATTATTGAACTATATAGCTTATAGTTCTAGGATCTTTTAGCTATTATCTTTTTACCCAATTTTTTATGACTTTTGTAATTGACAATATTTTAGGAGCTAGACAGTGTGAGGACAAAATAAGAATGGGTTCCAGTCCCAGATTTTCACAGAACCAGAGTATAGAAATGAAAACTATGAAACGCATGGTAACAAATATTTATTGTTATTTGGCCGAGATTAAGAAGGAATGACTGCATTGTGTTATCACCATCCAAAGCAATCATTCCTTCTTAATCTCAGCCAAATAACAATAAATATTTGTGACCATTTCATAGTTTTCATTTCTATACAATATACAGATCATATATCATAGAAATGTACACTTGAAACCTCTATGATCCTATTAACCATGTCACCCCAATAATTTAATAAAAAAGAAGGAATGATTTGCAATTATTTGGAAAACTAAGGCCTTAAAATTTCTGCAGTTGAGGAGAAAATCAATTTTTTTGCTGTTCTGATTCTTTAGCTTAATTTTATGTGGGCAAGCAATCAGCAACATCCATGAAAAATGTGTCTACAACAATCTGATGCCTGTTAAACACATCTACCCTCACAAAGCAAGGATCACATCTGTGGTGACCAACTCATCCCAAATTACCTGAACATGCCCCAAATTTAAAACTGAAAGACCCATGTTCTGAAATTCCCTCTCAATTCCAGGCAAACTAGGATTTTGTTCATTCTCACAATAAAGCAGAACTTAATTTTACTCACTCACTTCCTCATGGATTCATTTATTTATTTGATATTTTAATAAGTATTTACCAAGGAGCTACTATATACCAATCTCCCTGCAAGTTGCTAAAGAGAGTGTGGTAATTAAGACATTATTTTTTGTCCTTAAGGATGTTAAAATCTATTGGAGGATAAGGACATTAAATGAGTATGGTAACATTGCCAAAGGGGAAGATTAAAATTATATAGGAGAGTTTAATTATGAGTCAAGATTCTGGAGATTCTAAGAAGGACTTCTCTGTAAATGTGAGTGGATGGAGGGGTGGGGTGGGGTGGGTGAGACAGAAAACAAAATTGGAGATGTATGGAGAGGCTAGATAATATAGGGCCCATAACTTATGGCGTAGATTTTGGATTTGATTATAAGAGCAATGGAAAGTAAGATATTTCTTTTGTGAAAATAGTTTACTATTAAAATATTTGGTGTCTATCATTCTACCCTTAAGAAGAGAGCTACATTAATGGTAAGAACAGATATTTCTAAATTCCTGGCTACACCCAACTAAAGTGGACCCAGCCATTCTTTTGCCAGACCAAGTCAGCCACAATACACTGAGATTCATTCAAAATCAGTGAAGCTATTCCTGTGTGTCAGATGACTCACACACATACACACACAAATCACCCAGAGTAACGGGCTGCCTGGCTGACTTCTTTTACTGACAGTATCTTCAAATTCTGTTTTCCTAGTCGATTTACTTTAACTGGCATCTGAGAATGGAACTTCTGTGGTAAAGGCATGGAGTTCAGATCTAAGGCTACTGGCTAAAAGAATCTTATATTTACTAGACAAGTAGTATTTCTATTTGGGAGAAATACAGACTGAACTACTTATCTGTCACACATCAGCCCCTATATGGAGATAAATAGCTGCCTTCCTTGCTGGGTATTGTTTAGCTGCTAATCCTCTTAAAGGAATCTTGAGTATACCACCAATAGGGTAATGTGTTTAAATGGCTCGGAACAACCAAATTGGGACACTGCCTTTCCCTCATATTAATATGGATCACTAAACTAAACTGATTCATAATATAAGCAATTAAAAGGTTTCTGAATTTTGAAATGATGATACTGTATAACAAATCATCTGAATACTTTTCAAAGTTTTCAAATTTTATTCGGAATTTGGTGTGACAGGCATAGTCTACGTGTAGCCACCCAGGCAGATCTATCAAGACTTTGCAGCTGTTCCCACAATAAATATCAACATCTATAGTCATATTAACCCAGCAGTGATGCCCACTGATCCCTCAGATGGGCAGAATCTTTTGCTTGGCTTCACTATGTTCTGGTTATTTTGAACACATAGATATAGCCTGAGGAACAATCAGTGGTATTAAGACCATGCTTATTGAATCATTAGTCAATCTCTTAATGAAACATGATGACAGAAGGACAAAAATGAATTGCTTTTAGGGAGAGTTCTAAGAAATATATATATCTCCTTTGCATTTTTGTTGGATATGCTAAAAATTTTATCCAAGTCTATCAATCTTTCATAATTCTTAGATGCAAAAGAAGAGACATTATAATTTTCTACAAAAACCTATTCTGCAGGCAGCTATCAATGTCAATGTATTTTTTTCCTCTGCTTCAATGGCTTCCTAATGGTGAAAAAAATGGAATAGGGGAGTATATGCATTTTAGATATATAAATAATTGTATGAAAGTTATAGATTTCTGTAGAGGAGAAAGTTTTTCTGTATTATTGACCAAGCATGTATTGTTGCTTAGCTACATTTGTTTTTGAGCTTGAAAATTATTAATATCTGTGTATGTTTATATTCATTATAATCTACCAAAAGTTCCTAAGTGGAAAAAAAGGCTGAAAGAAGTTGGATAATTTTCTAGGATCTATAAGTGTGCCTGTAGTTAGGCTAAAAGACACTTAACTCTTTGAACCCTAGTTCTCTCGCCTGTCACATGACACACAGAGTGGTCATGCAATTGCATGCATGAGCACACTGTGTATAATTCCTGACACATAGCAGGTACTTAAAAATGTTATTTAGAATAAAATTGAATATTACCCAGGCTGGTTCTAGGCATCTCTGATTGCTCATCCCATTTATCTTAATAGATCATTAAAACTGTCTTCTAGGAGTCTTTGCTACCTAGTATTTGAGCTTCCCTGGTACCTGGAAATCCATATTGAAATATGTTGGATGGAGCATTATCATTTATCTGTGAGTACAACAAAGTAGTATTTGAATGTCTTAAGTTCCTTAAATGTCCACATGAACTTATCTGGTAATGATAAACAATATCTAATATCACTAATCTAAGTCATACTATCATATTTTATTATAATGAATTGTTTATACTTACTAATCACATGTCACTCAGTTAATGTAAGTTTTTATGTCTAAATGATTAAGTAATTATAAGCAATGTAAACCTAAACAGTTTTTTCAATGCCAAGATATTGGTTCTGTTGGAGTATTTATTTTACATTGCTCTAAGAGAGCAGCCAACAATTTGCTGGATGTCTATAAACAAACTTATTTAGTTTGAAGCAGTTGTTTTATCATTTGTTTTTTAAGTATATTTTATTGATTATGCTATTACAGTTGTCCCATGTTTTCTCCCCTTTTCCCAGTACTCCCCTCCTACCAGCATTCCCCCCTCATTTAACTCATGTCCATGGGTCATGCATATAAGTTCTTTGGCTTCTCCATTTCCTATACTTTTCTTAACCTCCCCCTGTCTATTTTGCACCTACCAATTATGTTTCTTATTCCCTGTACCTTTTCCCCCATTCTTCCCTGTCCCCTCCCCACTGATAAACCTCTATGTGATCTCCATTTCTGTGACTCTGTTCCTGTTCTAGTTTTTTGCCTAGTTTTTGTTTTTGTTTTTTAGGTTCACTTGTTGAAACTTATAAGTTTTGTGCCATTTTACTCTTCATAGTTTTGATCTTTTTGTTTTTTTTTAAACTTTATTTTAATGTAACTGTAGATTTTTATATATAGTTCTAAGAAACAGTACAGAGATAGTTGTACCCTTACACAATGGTAATCTTGCAAAATTATAGTATCAAGATACTATACTATCAAGATATTGACATTGATATAATGAAGACATGAAACATTTTTATCAGTACAAGAATACCATATATTGCCCTTTCATGCCCACATCAATTCCTCTCCTGTCCCAACCCTTCTTTGCCCTTTCTTTAAGCCCTGATTACCCTACTATGCTCTTCATTTCTATAATTTTATCATTTCAAGAATGTTATTTAAATGGAATCATGCAGCATATAAGATTTGAGGATTGGCTTTTTTCACTCATCATAATTCTTTGGAGATTCATCCAGGTTGCTGGATGTATCAGTGGTTAATTCCTTTATATTGTTGAGAAGCAGTATGGTATGAATATATGAATTTGTTTATTCAATCATGGAAAGATACCTGTGTTGTTTCCAGTTCATGGCTATTATGAATAAAGCTGCTATGAATATTTGTGTTCAGGTTTTTGTGTGACATCTCCAAGATGAATGCCCAGGAATGCAATTGCTGTGTCACATGGTAGTTGCATGTTTAGATTTTTAAGAATCCAACAAATTATTTTCCAGAGTAGCCACTCCACTTTACATTATAACCAGAAAGATATGACTGATCTGGTTTCTCTGCATCCTTACAACCATTTAGTTTTGTCATTTAAAAAATTTAGCTATCCTGATAGGTATGAGTAATATCTATTGTGGTTTTAATTTGCATTTCACTAATGACTGATGATATTGAACATCTCTCCATGTGCTTATTTGCCATCTGTATACCTTTAGTGAATGAACCAATTCTCTGAAAAACACACACTATCAAAAATCAACCAATATGAAATACATAATTTGAATATCCTTATAATAATTTTAAAATTGAATTTTTAATTAAGATAAATCTCCAGAGATGAGTTCTGGCCAAGATGGAGGTGTACGTAGAAAAGCTTCACTTCCTCCCAAAACAAAAGAAGGATAACAACCAATTTAAAAACAAAAAACAACCAGAACTTCCAGAAAATCAAATTGCATGGAAGTCCAGCAACAAAAGAATTAAAGAAACATTCATCCAACCTGGTAGGAGGGGAAGACACAGGCAGCCAGGGCAGAGAGGATACATGGCAAGGCAGGGGACTGTGCAGGCAAGGTGGGGGCTGGCTTACCAGATGATACCACATTCAGATGCAGATAAGCTGTGAGGAATAACTAGGGAGTGAGACAGACAGCAAAACCCAGGATTTCAGTGTGGGAAACCAAAAACTCAAAACCTATGGCTGTAAAGAACAGTGGAGGTTGTGGTGGCAGGAGAAATTCCCAGTCTCACAGGAGAGTCCATTGGAGAGGCCCATGGGGACCTAGAATGTACACAAACCCACCCACTTGGGAATCAGCACCTAAAAGGGCACACTCCACTTGTAGGCAATGAGGGAAGTGACAGAAAGTGGGGTGGGAGCTGAGCGAGTGGCATTGTTCCCTCTCTGACCCCTTCCCCACAAACAGCACCACAATGAAATGAAATAGGTTGCCCCATCCTGGTGAATACATAAGGCTCCACCCCTTACAACATAGCATGTCTCCCTAGACAAAGAAATATGACTCAAATGAATGAACGGATCAAAACTTCAGAAAAAGAACTAAGTGATGAGGAGATAGGCAACCTATCAGATTCAGAGTTCAAAACACTGGTAATTAGGATGCTCACAGAAATAATTGAGTTTGGTCACAAAATGAAGGAAGAAGTGAAGGCTATACAAAGTAAAATAAAGGAAAATAGACAGGGAACTAACAGTGAAGGGAAGGAAACTGGGATTCATATCAATGGTTTGGAACAAAAAGAAGAAATAAACATTCAACCAGAACAGAATGAAGAAACAAGAATTTAAAAAAAACAAACAAACAAAAAACGGGAAGAGGCTTAGGAATCCTTCAAACAACTGTAAATGCTCCAATGTCCAAATCATAGGGGTGCCAGAAGGAGAAGAGTAAGAACAAGATATTGAAAACTTACTTGAACAAATAATGAAGGAAAACTTCCCCAATCTGGTGAAGGAAATAGACTTCTAGGAAGTCTAGGGAGCTCAGAGAGCCCCACAGAAATTGCATCCAAGAAGAAACACACCAGACATATCATAATTATATTACTCAAGATTAAAGATAAGGAGATAATCTTAAAAGCAACAAGAGGAAAGGAGAGAGTTACCTACAAAGGAGTGCCCGTAAGGCTATCAGCTGATTTCTCACAAGAAACTTTATAGGCAAGAAGGGGCTGGCAAGAAGTTTTCCAAGTTATGAAAAGCAAAGACCTTCATCCAAGATTACTCTATCCAGCAAAGCTATCACTTAGAATGAAAGGTCAGATTAAGTGCTTCCCAGATAAGGTCAAATTAAAGGAATACATCATCACTGAGCCCTTATTATATGAAATATTAAAGGGATTTATCTAATAAAAAGAAGAAAATAAAAAACTATGAACAGTAAAATGACAACAAACTCACAAATATCAACAACAGAACCTAAAAAACAAAAACTAAGGAACTACAACTGGAACAAAACCACAGAAATGGAGATCACATGGAGGGTTATCAGCAGGGAGGGGGATGAGGGAGAGTGGGGTAAAAACTATAGGGAATAAGAAGCATAATTAGTAGGTACAAAATAGACAGGGGGAAGTTAAGAATAGTATAGGAAATGGAGAATCAAAGACCTTATAGGTACCACCCATGGACATGAACTAAGAGGGGGAATGCAGGAGGGTGGGTGGTACAGGGTGGAGGGGGATAAAGGGGAGGAAAAAATCAGGACAACTGTAATAGCCTAATCAAAAAATATACTTAAAAAAACCCTCCAGGTCCAGATGGTTTTCTTAGAGAATTATACCAGATATCTATGAAAAGAGGGACCCAAGATGGCGACAAAGTAAGTGCAAGTTACACTCACCTCCTCCCAGGACCAAACTGGAATTACAACTGAAATATCAGGCAATCAGCCTGAATAACCAAAACAAGACTAGCTGAAGAAAAGTCTTATAACCAAGGATTTGCAGAGGAAGTAACAGAATACTGGGAGGAAGGGTGAAGACTCAATAAAGACTGATCCTGCTCCCACAGGTGGCAGCTGAGATCCCAGAGGGATGTCTCAGCTGTTGGAGTTCCCAGAGAGAGGTGTGGGATTTAAACCCTAGCCCTAGCTCCCCACCTCAAAGCACCAGAGCCAGAGAGAGGCACCCGCAAAATATCTGGCTGTCAAAAGCAGTGAGGTTTTTGTCCCCTAGGAAGAGAATGGAGTACAATGTAGACATGGTCACCCTCTTAAAGGGCCAAAGAATGAAATTTCATTCACCTCTACTCACCCTGGACTCTGGCAGAGGGAGAGTATAATGGACTAGAGTCATGTAAGGAGAATCTGGTGTTTGTGGCTCTGGGGAGAGTGCTGAGTAGACAGCCACCAGGATCTCTGTGCTGTCACTTTCTGGCACCACAGACGCTATCTTTCTTGGGTGGAGCACTCCCCTCCAAGAGACATCAGCCTGGGGGGAAACAATAATCCCACCCTCAATTCGCTCTTGCCCCACTTTGCATTGGAGGAATCATGCTACCTGATATCAACTATACTACAAGGCCATAATAATCAATACAGCAAGGTACTGGCATTAAACAGATCAACAGAACAAAATGAGAGTCTAAAAAGAAATCCACGCCTTTATTGTCAATTAATATTTGACAAAGGAGGCAAGCATATACAATAGGGTAAACACAGTCTTTTCAAGCACTGAAATGGTGTTGGACAGATACATGAAAAAAATTGAAACTAGACCAATTTCTTACACCATACACAAGAATAAACTCAAAATGGATTAAAAGGTTAAATATTAGTTTTGAAACCATAAAAATCCTAGAGGAGAACATCAGTAAAATCTCAGATATTTCTCCTAGCAAAATTTGTGTGATATATCTCCTCAGGCCAGGAGAACAAAATAAACAAATGGGACTATATCAAACTAAAAAGTTTTTGCATAGCAAAGAAAACCATCAACGAAATGAAAAGACAACCCACTGAATGGGAACCTATTTGCCAATGATACATCTGATAAGGGGTTAATATCCAAAATTTATGAAGAACTCATACAATACAACACCAAAAAAATCCAATTAAAAATGTATAAAGGACCTGAAAAGATACTACGTTTCAACATCTATGAATTTTTTTCAATGTACCTTGCTTTGCATCCATTGTTTTCCCAGTAAGTGTTCATAGACAAATGCTAGCCTTTCTTACTCTGTTTTATCTATTACCTCTTCATTATTATTTCATCGACTTCTCTTTCTATGCTTCATTCTCAATAATTTCTTCAGCTCTAATATTTCCAGATTAGTAATTCAGTTGTAGGTTATGTCTGATCTGCTGTTCAAGCAGTCTCTTTAGTTTGAGTTTGACATTTATACATATTTTAATTAAACTTCCAAAATTGGCTTGTTCCTTTACTTATTTGAGGGTATTAATAGCGCTTTGTATGTTTTTGGATATGTCATTTTTTAAAATCAGATATGTGTTTTCCAAGCAATTTCTTCCAGTCTGTAACTTGTCTTTTCATTCTCTCTCTTTTAAAATTGTTGTTCAAGTACAGTTGTCTCCATTTCCCCACCATCACTCTCCCCTGCCCTAACTTCCCCCACCTCCCACCCTCAATCCTACCTCCCTTTGGCTTTGTCCATGGATCCTTTGTGCATGTCCCTTGATGACCCTTCCCCTTCTTTTTCCCCCATTATCCCCTTCCCCTCTCATCTCTGGTTACTGTCAATTTGTTCTGTATTTCAATGTCTCTGGTTATAATTTTCTTGCTTGTTTTGTTGATTAGGTTCCATTTATAGGTGAGATCGTATGGTATTTGTCTTTCACCACCTGGCTTATTTCACTTAGCATAATGTTCTTCAGTTCCGTCCATACTGTCATGAAAGGTAGGAGCTCCTTCTTTCTTTCTGTTGTGTAGTATTCCACTGTGTAAATGTACCACAGATTTTTGATCCACTTATTTACTGGTGGGCATTTAGGTTGCTTCCAACACTTGGCTATTGTAAATTCTGTTTCTGTGAACATTGGGGTGCATAGGTTCTTTTGAATTGGTGTTTCGGGATTCTTACAGTATAATTTCAGCAGTGGAATTGTTGGGTCAAAGGCAGTCCCATTTTTAGTTTTTTGAGGAAATTCCATATTGTTTTCCACAGTGGCTGCAAGTGTCTTTTGTAGAACAGAAGTTTTTAATTTCCATATACAGTAGTCTAGTTTATCAATTTTTTAATTCCATAGGTCATGCTTTTGGTGTTATATCTAAAAAGATATCACCAAACCCAAGGTTACCTAGATTTTTCCTATGTTATTTTTTTACACATTTTAGAGTCACGTATTTTATATTTAGGTCTATGAGTTATTTTTGTGTAAGGCATAAAATCATATTTAGATTTATTTTTGGATATAAATGTCTTGTTGTTCTAGCACCATTTGTTGAGATATTTATTTTATTCATTGAATCAACTTTGATTCTTTGTCAAAGATCAGTGGACTATATTTTGAGACTTTTTTTGTTCCATTAACTATCTGTGTATTCTTTTGCCATACAATATGGACTTTGTCACAGCTTTGTAACAAGTTTTGAAGTTGGGTAGTTATAGTCTGCTAACTTTGTTCTTCTTCAGTACTGAGGTAGCTGTTCTGAGTCTCTTGCTTTTTAATATAAATTTTAGAATTATTTTGTTAATAACCACAAAATTAGTTGCTAGGATTTTGAATGAGATCATTGAATTGACGCATCAAGTTGAGAAAAGCTGACATCTTGACAATATTGAGTCTTCCTATATATGAACACAAATGATGTCTTCATTTATTTAGATATTTGAATTTTTATAGTTTGTGGCTTTTTTATATGGAAATTATACATATTTTATTATACTTAAATGTTATTTTGTGTTTGGTACTAATATAAATGATATTTAGGTTTTAATTTAATATTCCATTTTTATTTCTAATATATAAGAAATAATTTACTTTTATGTATTAATTTTTTATCCTGAAACCTTGTTGTAACTGTTTATTAGTTCCAGGAGTTTTTTTAATTTTTGATTATTTGGGATTTTTAATATAAACGAACATGTCATCTGCATGCAAATGTAGTTTTATTTCTTTTTTTCCCAATCTGTATACATTTAATTTTCTTTCTTGTCCCTTTGCTTTAGCTAGATGCTGTATAATGTTCAATAGGAGTCATGATGAGAGACATACTTGTCCAAAACAAAATGACAACGGTAACACTCTTCTTGTCTACCTAATTTTTGAAGGTCATATAAGATGATGAATGTGAATGATCTATACACATTATAAGCCATGACACATATTATCATAATCATTGCTTATATTGGAGGTAGAAAGGGCAACTAAGGTTCTCTTTATGTTCCTTAGGAGCATTCTTACTTTCTCTTAGCCTAAATTCTGGAACGAATGGAAAAAAAAAGATTCTGATAGGAAGGAGAAAACATTTCAATAGTTTAAAGTTTTGAGGATGACTAGAAGTTATATGGCTATTAGAGAAAACATACATGGAATTAGGTGCATTCAAAGTATACCGTAAAGGGCTGGTAAATTGCAGATGGGCCTTAGACAGGGAGAGGAAGCAGAAGAGGAGGAAGCTCAGGAAGGGGGAATTTATAGGAATGTGTGTGTGTGTGACTTCTCCCATTTTTCATCCAGCTCCAACCCACAGAGGTCCCTTTTCTTGTCTCCCCCCACCCTTGTTTGGGTGGGAAACTCCCTATATTAGCCCAAGTGAAGATCCAGATGTGTAGGCCCATTTATAAAAAAGTTTTTAAGGTAAAAAATAAAGCTTATCTGGAAGAAGAGGTAATATAAAATATAAAATTTCTAGGATTTACCCAGTGTGCTGGTTACTTTTATGTGTCAACTTGACTAGGCAACTATACCCAGATATTTGGTCAAACATCAGTCTAGATATTGCTGTGAAGGCATTTGTTTTGGATGAGGTTAACATTTAAATCAGTAAAGCAAATTACCCTTCATAATGTGTGTGAACCTCAGTCAATCAGTTGAAGACCTTAAGAGAAGACTGAGGTATCCCTGAAAAAGAAGGAGTTCTGTCTCCAGTTGAGTTGCAACATCAGTTTTTTCCTGGTTCTCCAGGTTGCTCAACTGCCTTGCAGATTTCAGACATCCAGCCTCCACAGCTGTGTGAACCAGTTCCTTAAAATTAGTCCCCTCCCTCATCACTAATAGGGATATAATAAGAATAAATATTTCATTTTATTGTTGTTTTTGTCATTGTGTACACTGTTTATTTGTGTGTTGTGATAATGGATAAAAGTACAATAGCCCCCATCCATGAAGGATACATTCCAAGAGTTCCCTTGGATGCCTGAAACTATGGATAGTATCAAACCCTGTGTATATTACATTTTTCTTATATCTACATACCTATGATAAAGTTTAATTTATAAATTAGGCACAATAAGGCATTAACAACAGTAATAATAAAATATAACAATTATAATAATACACAGTACTATAATAAAAGTTATGGGAATGTGGTCTGTCTCTCTCTCAGTTAACTAATCTGATAACTGAGAGGGATACTAAGTGACAAATGGTGGGTAATCTGGACAAAGTGATAATTCATTCCTGGGCAGCAGAGAACAGGATGGCACTAGATGATGCTAGGTTTCATCATGCTACTCAGAGTGGCACATGCTACTCAGAATGACACCATTTAAAACTCAAGAATTGTTTATTTTTTGGAATTTTTTATTTAACATTTTTTGGACCATGTTTGACTGTAGGTAGTGGAAACCACAGAAAGCAAAATTGCAAATGAAAGGAAACTACTGAATATGATAGTACTTGACTTATTTTAGATGATCTTGAAAAATTAACTTTATTTAACACCTTACCTGTCCCCCCAAATATTTTGTAGGGAATAAAAAAAGTTTTCTTATTTGTAAGCATCAGAATTATCCTTTGGACATATGCTTAAGGACCCTTAGTGTATTTTCAAAGCTGAAAACATATGACCTTGATAGCCATATAAAATAAACATAGTGGAAGATTATAAAGCTGAGAGCAGTAGCATCTATAACAGGTGCTGTGATAGAAACTGGAGAACAAATTGAAATAAAACGCCATCCTCAAGGAGTTACCTCTAGAGTGTGAGAGACAGAGTTTCTTAAACAGGCAAGCCGTATTACACTGTGATAGGTGCTAAGATGGAAGTACATGCAGAGTGCCATGAGAAAACAGACAAGAGGCCTTATTATGGAATTAGATTGGAGCCAGGGGAGGTTTCCCAAAGAAATTGACAACTGAGCTATGTCCTGAAGGATGAGGAGGAATTTCAAAGTTAGAAAATAATAGGCAAGGATATTCCAGAGAGTAGTTAACAGTATAAGCAAAGGCCGAGAGTTAGGAAAAAACCTGACACATGAGGGAAATTAAAACTTACTATTTGCTACATTCGGGCAAGTAAAAGAAGACCTCTACACTCAAATGACTGTCAGTTTCATACAAAAGAATGGACATTCATAGGCAAGGAAAACACCATACAATGATACAGACTAAGTGCCAAACCAGTCATAAAAATATGAGTTTAGGAATGCTGGGACTGATGATGGATCACTATAAATCATCTCCTGGGAGTTTAATGGAAAACGGGAGAATAAGGCTGAACTTGATGTGGAAACTAAGACCTAGACTGGAAGAGATAATGTAGAAAATATTTAAGGCAAGAGAAATAACACAATAAAGTAACTTCTCAGGAAGTGGGCCACATTGTCAAATACTTCTTTTTCTTTTTTTTAAATAATTACTTTATTGTTGTTCAATTACAGTTATCTGCATCCTCTCCCCTCCCCTCAACCTCCCCCTCCAACCCCACCTCCCTCCCCAG
>PVJI01021425.1:0-27192 GCA_004026765.1 Micronycteris hirsuta
TTTCTTTCCCTCTCTGTCTCCCTCCCTTCCCCTCTCTCTAAAACTAAATAAATAAAATTTAAAAAAAAATCACTTAAGTATAATGAGGAACCCATCTCTTTCATTTCTGACTCTTGTACTGACTAAGGAAAGACTTTCATATACCAGATCCTGTGTGTGAATGATGGATTAAACTTACGTCCATATAACTGTAATTCAGATTGAGAATACTGCATTAAGTGCTGGGAATAAAATTAACCTAATATACAAGTTATTCAATAAGCCTAAAATTCAGTAAAGATATATTTCCTGGGGATGGAAGGTAAGGAAGGCAAATTTTCCCCAAAAATGAAATCTAGATATCTTGAAAAGATCTTTTATTTTTTGGATATCTGATATACAAATAAAATAGCTTTTCTGAAAAGTCATATTAAGGAATGACATTTGAAGCTGGTCTTTAACTCTTTTAAAAGTTATCCTTTAGCTTGTGTTTATCCTGTCCATGACTTCATGATGTTTTGAATACACTGTTACAATGACAGCAACCCAGGCTGTAATGCAGTTCTTGTGTCCCTGTGTGGATGAGTCTTTGTGTTATTCAGTGGTCTATTACCTGGAAATGGGGATCATTAACTGAGCGACTTGACTTTCTGTGCAACTGACATGAAGTAATTTAATCACATATCCTGGTGATCGAGAGAAGATGAGCTTATTTAGTCAGACAGTCTCTGTTTTGTAACTCTTACAGGAGTACAGATGATCTAGGACTTGACTGTTAAAAGTACAGTTAAACCAAAGCCTCCAGAGTTCCTACTTGGTCTTGTTAATTCTACTGTGGAGACGTATTCAGAAGACTGTACTGGGGAAAGCAAGTTTTGAGTGACACCTTAAGGAAAATGGAAATTTCAAATTTAAGTCATCTCTTTCATATATATATGTGTGTGTGTGTGTGTATCTATCTATATATATATATATATATATATATATATATATATATATATATATATATATATATATATAGTGTTTTGCAACAGAGAAATTGAAGGCTTTTAGAGAGTTGTATGAATAGCTTATAAAAATTTCCAGGAATTTATATCAGTTGCAGGGACCAAGAAATGTATTTAAGTCTAGTAGCAACCCTGAGTGAGTAAATCCTTCTCTGAAAACTGATCGGCAGATTCTATCAATGAGAAACATTCGAATGTAAAGTTCCTTAAAAGAACAGTTTTTTGAAGGAGGTGTTTTTCATCCAAATTGTCTGTAGGTTTCTGTTCTTGTTACTGTTTTTTTATTTTGTTTGTTTGGTTTTTAAGTGCATCCCCTCGTGTCCCCAGACCTGAGAGTGATGAACCCTGCAAACAACCACTTCTTTAGAATCTCTTTCCAGTAAATTACTTCCCCCATAAGGTCTTCTCGAAGCTTGGTGCCTTTGCTGTTTATCCTTCTAGATAGTTCCCTCTTTGCCTAGTGTCTGAGGATCTGCTGAAAACAGCGTACAACTTCTATTACTTGAAAAAACAGGTATCTTTTCCAGTATACATATCAATATATTCAAGAATGAGGAGTGAGGTTTGAAGCCGCCATGTCAGCTTGGGATATTGTGTTCAACATGAGAAATCTTAAAAGCGCAGGTGAAAAGAAAAGTGAAGTCATTTCTAAAAGGAGAAAATTCTAGTATTACCAAATTTGATGTCAATAAAAAGGAAATAGACGAAGAAAAGGCATAGTTTTGAAGAAAAATGAAATGATTATTGGTGGAAGAGAAAGAAAATATAGTTTAAAAGTTAGTATGATCCATCACCAAAAAGGACATTAGTAAGGAACTTACTTATGATTTACCTAAAAAGCGTTCTGTTTACTTTCAGCACTATACAATTTTAAAATATTGTGGTTTCTGTTGGAAAAAATATTTTTCAAATCTAACTATTCCGCCCTGCCTGGCGTAGCTCAGTGGACTGAGCGCGGGCTGGGAACCAAGCGGTCCCGGTTCGATTCCCAGTCGGGGCACATGCCTGGGTTGCGGGACGGGTCCCCATGAGGGCCATGTGAGAGGCAACCATACATTGCTGTTTCTCTCCCTCTCTGTCTCCCTCCCTTCCCCTCTTTCTAAAAATAAATAAATAAAATCTTTTAAAAAAAATCTAACTATTCCTTCAGTTCATGCTTAGTAGACTTTTATTATTTGTTGTAATAATGTTAATCATCTCAGATACAGAGGGACTTATATAATGAACCCTCAAACACGTACTTCTCAAATTCAGCCATCATCATACCATTTGGTAGCTTGCTTTATTTTCCCAGTTCCAGACGACACCTCTAAATAAACACTTCATTAAAACTTTGAATTACATAAAAGCCGACAGTGTTTAAATATATACACACACACACATACACATTAGTGGGAAATTTTCACAGAGATGCCACAAAGGGTTAATCATCTTCCTCATAAATTCCTGGTGACTGTCCCTAACAGTACTGTTAGGGACTCTTAGGGACTCTTAGGGACAGTAAGAATCCCAGAAGCCCTTTCCAGAATTATTTTCTATCCTGGATACCTCCTCTGGGGTCTCTCTACTTGCTCTGGGTTCCTGTAGTTCAAGGACAATTCGAGTCCTGACCCCCACACCTATCCCTGCAGTTCTGAGAGGCGGCACTCTTAGTTTCAGGGGTTTCTGAGAATTCTTTCTCTCTTCCAAGTATACCAAAAAAAATTAAAGTACTAATCAAATATCTTTTCTCTTCTAACCTTGCCTCAATGGCATTCAAGCACTGTGATGCAATTAGCCATTTTACAGAGCAGCCGGTATCATTCTTTAATTAGCCTTTACCAAAAGTCCATTCTTTTTAAGCATTCTTTTTTAATCTTACATTAATGCTAGAATGCTAAAAATGTCCCCTTGTGGCTATTACTGTTTGTTTATTTAATATTTTTTTACTGTATTCCTCTCTTTTTCTAGGTCATGCAAATTGATGTTTTCTGTGATAGCATTTGATCTTTCTAGGTGGCCTGATGTACTTGATAAGCTTTCAACTTGTTAGTCAAGTTGAAGTTTCTGTTATATTGGACACAGCTGTGAAATGGGATGCTCTCTCCATCACTTACCTGAAAGTGTTCCCCTTCATGCAGCAAAACCAAGAAAAGGTTTTATTAACTAATGAGAGAATTAATGGCACCAAGTCAAATAACTCAGCTGGAAAGGTTTTGTTTGTTTTCTTTCTTTTCTTTTTTGTTAAGTTCGCTCTGTCTTTGTAAGAATGCTGTATGTAAAAGTCTCAGACGGGCGATCAGACTAACCAACCTAAGTAATCCAGCTCTGTTAGCCTAGCTTTTAGCTAAATAAATAAGAATTCAAGTTAATTCCTTACTCAGAAGCTGGCTGCCAATTTGTCAAGTGATTGATTTAAGGCTAATTTTCTGCATAGACCTCTCATTTCTTTCAAGGCCTGTCCTATGAAGGAAAATAAATTCAGCCCAGCTGACTGAGCCCTATTTCAGGTCTTCCTTTAAATCCAAAAGTTTGGGAAATTTCCTTTTCCCAGCAGGACCGTATCTTCAAGGTATCCTCATTTAGGATGTTTTAAAGAATGCAACTTAACCTGAAAAGACTGCAGAAGTTTTTCTATGTCCTAACACCAGTACGCTCAGTTTCTACGAGATGGGCTTTTTCAGCATCCACATGTGAGTGAGATCATACAGTGTCTGCCTTTCTCTGCCTGACTCATGTCACTTAGATGCTATGAGGGCCATAAGTCTTGAGCCAGAAATTCTCTCTCCACAATCTTTGGGCAAGTTCCTTAACCTCCCTGAGCTACACTGGGGGTTCAGGGACTTCGACTCATCCCTTTTTCTAGTAAGAATAAAAGGTAACTTTGCTTTCAAGACATTCTACCTTTAACTGTTTTAAAATTATGCTACCATGTTGGAACTAGTTATAAACTGACTTTTTCAACACTTGCTCTCCAGGACCCCAAATTACGCGAACTTCTGGATGTGGGGAACATCGGACGTCTGGAACATCGCATGGTAACGGTGGTGTATGGACCTGACTTAGTTAACATCTCCTATTTGAACCTCGTGGCTTTCCAAGAAGAAGTGGCCAAGGTAGGGTGGATACTTTGAAGCAACTCTGAAGCTGTCACCTTGACCTGAATTCTTATGACACTGTACTAATGCCCGAAAGACTCAGTTTTTGTCATGTTTAACATGTGTTAAAAGTCCATCTCAAATAATTCAGCTGCCAAGGGGAAGTATAATCACACCCTTTCTAGTAATAGCATCTACTTAGAGTTATGGAGATTTCTTTTCATTAGGAATGAGGCATTTGATATAAGAGATTTGCAAAAGAAAATACAGGTAAAACCACATTCCATTTTACCTAAACATTTTATCCCAATTCATTCTCTCACATCAGGCCACTTCCCACCTCACTGCCCTCCCATCACTCCCTGGGAGGGCAGGCATCTTTACAACTCATTTTTACCCTGTGCAGCAACTGTGCACATAGTAGCTGTTCAATTAATATGAGAAAGCATGAAAAATAAAATTTCAAATAAAAATATTTAGTAATAAAGAACATTTATTCATCTATGGACTAGAAAGATAAATTATACAAGGCTTCTCCATTAAGAAGTTGCTAATCTATTAAAATAGCGAGCTTTCCAGGTGCATACAGAAATAACAAGCATACTGGAAAGACATATCAAAAAAGAAGCTGAGAACTTTTGGGAACCTCAGATTCAAGTTTGATGCTTTCTCTAAAAATGTTTAATTGTCGTTAAAAAAACATTGAAATGAACATATTGAAAGAGAATATTTCTTTATCCATGTTTATAGGATACTAGTGATGATCCTTACCCTTCATACAATTTCTTGCAAGAGTTAAGAATATGAATCTAAGAATATTTTGAAGTCTGTGCATCATCTCTACGCCCTTACAGAGCTTCTCACATCATGGATCACAAATACAGGGTCAAGTCAGGCCAGAGCTCTGACAGTGTTCTGAGCTTTACCCAATGTGCTGATGTGACCTCTGACTCTTCAGTGATTATGGTAGAGGTTTATTTCAACTTGTTCATAACACCAACTTCAAGTCTAATAATGGAATGAATAAAATGCCTACCAGTTTTAATACTCTGAGGTTTTCAGAAACTATTCTCCAAGACTGTCACAAATCTAATCTACAGGGCCCAGCAGGAGTAAGGCCTGCTTAGGTGTGGTGGGTAGGATAATAATACGGGTGTAATAATTTACAGCTTTAATTTGAACATTTCACTTAAAATGCCATATGGTGTGCTCAAGTGTGCTATTGTTATGTTATAGAATTACATGTCTATGAGTTTATAATGAAAGAATTTGTAATAAAAAAGGGGCATTATTTGTGCCGGACCCTGTATTTTTTTTTTCTTTCTCTTTAAGAACCAAGTCACCCATTTGCTCTATATTGTCATATATGCTTGGAGAGACTTCAATGAAACGGTGTCTGTGTGACAGCATTGTGCTTGCCTTATAATAGTTCTTATTCTGGTATCCCAGTAGTTTGGGGTTGTTTATACTTCATCTCTCAGTATATGGATGGAAGATGAATATAAATAAATCCTAAGTATTTGCAAACTATTCTTAAAATTCCTTTCCCCAGGTTTTTAGGAACATGTATAAAGGACACATGGATAAAACCAAAGTGGGGTAGGATCAAGGGTGGGAATTGGGGATGGCTGGGGTTGAGGGGAGTGGAGGGGAAAAATGGGCACAACTGTACTTGAACAACAATAAAAAAATGTGGAAAAAACACCTTTCCCCCAAAGCAACTATATTTTATTTTAATAATTATCAATTTATGAGATTCACTCTCAATTAAAAACATTTAATAAGTGACAGAGAGGTTCTTATTAAGAGTAAATATAGAATTTATATCACAAGTGGATCTGCATATCTTATATTGCATTAAACCTTTATGCAGTTATGTTTGAAATATATTCAATTTCCTCCTCTCTGTTGGTTCCTAGCCACTAATTTTATTTAGGGGTTTTGATTTCTGAGCCCTATAATATTCCTCATCAGGGCATGTTTTTAGCAGCCACTTCATATTCCTAGTATAATTAATTAAGCTACAGAGTATGTTTTGCCTTCCCTGGCTGTGCTAATATATAGGATATTTTCCCCACAGTGAAATTGCTCAGCCAGAAGGTTAAGATTTACAAATACCATTTTATTCTGAAAATGTGTTTTCCATCCTTCTAATTCTCAGTATTGTCTCATAACATCGCACCTTTAATCTCCAGGGCCAATGTACATGATACTTTGTGTAGCGCCGGCAGCAAAGGAGACAGCTTCTCTCATTATGCAGTGCGCCTGAGAGAAACCTGTGCTTTTCTGGAAGTCAAATGTCTCCAGAAGAAATGGTTTATAAAGGGATTCTGGCTCACTAATTCATTCAGCACATATTTGTTGTATGCCTTCTGTGTCAGCCACAATTCCAGTTAGGGATGCACATTTTAGAATACTGAGAGCCAGCATTCTGGATGAAATACACAGAAAAACACACAGAAGTAAATGTAAAAGGTAGAGGGAGATTTGCGAGGGAGAATAAAGCAAGAGTGGGAGGACAGAGAGGGTAGGAAAAGGAAATTTCTTTTTTGTGGGTGCTCTGAGAAGGCAAAAATCTGACAGAAATTGCTCAGTTGCAACATCGATTTATGAGAAGTTGTCTTGGATCAATTAAAATTTTTAATCAGCATGAGCACTTATCGGTATTAATTTCTGAAGATATTATTTCTGATTTGAATGCTTTCTTTCTTACATATATCACCTGAAATTGAATTTTTTTATTTCTTCTGCAAGACAAGTGACTCCCTTAAAGATGGACTTGGGGAGTAAAACTGCCTTTCAGTCTTTCCCTTGGTAGCTGTACTAAAAACATGATCTCTCTTGCAATTAAACAACAGTCATACTTTCGGTTATACAGCATGATTTTCCAGCCCCTGTTCCCTTGGGACACCTCCTTTAATATACCTGGGAAATAAGTGTTGGTTTTATTTGTCACATCTGTCCCCTGAGTCAGAAAGGAAAAGAGTGATCAGCTCTGTTAAATGCTGCTCATAGGTTAAGTAAGATAAAGACCAAGAACTAACTTCTTTTAATGATACAGAGGTCATTGCTGGCTTTGATTAGAGCAACTTCAGTGGAGTGCGGGGGTCAAAAGCCTCTTGGAGTGGGCTCTGGGGAATATCGCCAGAGACAAATGAAGAAGCCAAACGTGATAGCTCTTTTGAGAATATTTTATGAAAAGGAAGCAGAGAAATGAAACAATGCTGGAAGGGGGCCGTGAGGTTGAGAAACGGTTCTTAAGATAGAAGAAACAAGGATAGACACGTGTGCTGGTTGGAATGATCCCGTAGAGGGAACACGACGCGCTGACGTAGGGGAGCGTGAGAACGGCTGGCTGGCGAGTGCCAATGCCACCGACTAGGCCAGGGCAGTCGGGGCTAGTGCAAGGTGCAGCAGACCACATCCTGGGGGCAAATCCGGCCCACCACTTGTTTTTATAAGTAAAAGCACTCATTTGTTTACATACTGTCTGTGGCTGCTTTCACGAGACAGAGCTGAGAAGTTACTACATAGACCATCTGGCCCACCAAGCCTAAAATGTTAACTAAACTCCTTCATTAAAAAAAAAAAAAGTTTGATGACCCTGGCATAGACACAGATAGAGGGACTGGATGCAGACCGGGGCAAGGGCATTTCATCTGTAAGAGGACAGAAAGTGGAGGGCATCAGTAGGGATGCTAATGAGTGGTGTGTGTCGTGGGGGCAGTCATACAAGTTTTCTGGTTGCCTCTGTTTTCTCAATGACAAAGGAGACGGAGTCAGTAGGTAGCTGAGAGTAAGGACTGTTTGAATCCTTAGCCTCTTTCAGCACCAGGTGGTGAATTTCTTTAAAGATCTGACTGGTAAGGTTAGCCTTGTCCAAAATAAAGTCATTTTGAACAAATTAATGTTTAACAGATCAGTACAACTTTTCCATTGGTCAAGGAGTCTGAAGATAACTTCTCCTCTCCCTGCCCAATTCTAGCCTCTCCTTCCAATATCAGGTTTTTCTTTGAGGTTGGGGACTACATGTAGAAACATGTGTACACAACTCTCTGCATGCATGCAGTGTAAACAGCAGAGTGCAGGCTGTGCCCACATCGCTCTGAGTCGGGGGCAGGGTTCACAGGATTGTCATAGGCCAGTGTGTATCTTCAGGGCTCAGGGATCCTGGGTAACTGATGGGAGACTACTTCACCTAGAGAATGAAATCTGTCTTGTAAGTAGCAAAGAGGAATGCTAGTCTCAAAGGCAGCAAAGGCGAAGCCTTCCCTGTTTGGGTTTTGGAAAACTAAAATGATCTTCAGCATGTCCTCCCCCTGGATCTTGGTCCATGGCTGGGTCCCTGGAAGCTCATCCCCTCAACCAGCCCCCCAGCCCCTATCCCTGACCCTTGTCCAATGCAATGTATTACTGAGATGGCCTATCAGCCCTAGAGACAAGATTTGACATTCAGGTTCTGATGTTCAGTCCTAAATAGTTTGACACTCTGACCAGCCCCCGGGTGGAAACATTGTTGAACCACCGCCCAGCTTGTCAAATTTAGCCCAGTTGTTGCTCCAGTGTGTTGAAATGTAGTGGATCAAAACAGCCACGTCCACTAGGTTAAGGCTGAGTTACCTAATGGCAGGGTTGTGCAGAGGAAATTTTATATTCATTTCTCTGCACAAGGATTGACAGGTGCCATTGCTTTCAATCCTTACTTCTACACACACTAACTTCTCTTAAAGTAAGTATAAATTGGAAAAGAAAGATAAATTCATTTGTCTAGTTTTCCCATGCTAACAGGAACTCAGCTAGATTTTTAGAAAACTTTCTATTGAAATATAATATACACAGAAAAGTGAAATATAATATACATGGCAAAGTAAAAATGTACAGAAAATCAATGGATTTTTGAAAAGAGAATACACCCATGTAAATCAAAAATAGAGCATCACCAACACACCAGGCATCTACCCTCCTAACAGACACTTATTTTGACCTCCAAATTTATAGATTAGTTTTATCTGGTTTAAAATTTTCGGTCAGTGGAATCCTACAATATTTTTTTTGGTCTGACATCTATTAATCAATATTATATATGACTCTTCTGTGTTTTGCATGTGGTTGTCGTTTGTTTATTCTCTTTGCTAAATCATGTATACAGTAGCCCCCCCAACCTTATCCACAGTTTCCATTACCCACAGTTGACCACATTTCAAAAATATTAAATGGAAACTGACCATAAATAAGCACTGATAAGTTATTTTTTAATTACATATCATTCTGAGCAGCATAATGAACTCTCATGCCACCCGGCTCATGTCCAGTGTATCTGGAAGGGAGAGAGGATTCAGAGAGGTAGGGAGGAGTGACCAAATAGTGATGAATGGCCACTGTAAGAATTTGGCTTTACTCCCACTTCCGTGGGTAACTGTTGCATCATTCTGAGCAAGGAATTGATTTGGTGTAATATTTTAACAGGATTGCCCTGGCTGCACTGTTAAAAGCCATTACAAGGGGGTGCTGGAATGGAAACACAGAGACAAAAATGCTGGGGCTAGAGGTAGTAAGAAATGGTTGATCCTGGAGATATTTTGAATTGAAGCCTAAAGATTGGCTATGGATGTGAGGTACATGGCATGAGAGAAGGAGGCTGCTAGGGCTGATCTCAGCTCTGTCTGAGACAGAGAGCCAGTTAGGAAGGGAAAGTAGGAAATCGGTTTTTGACATAAAATTAAAAATAGAATTTACCCCAAATAGCAGAATGAACATAGGTATGACCTCTTATCTCTCTTGTGATGCTGCAAAAATTATGGTAAAGACGCATAAATACCCAAAGATGAAGAGAATGAGTTGGGTCAGTAGGAGATGACTTATTTCGATAACTTTGCAGAAGAAGGTGAGAGAGGAGAATGCCTGATGAAGTGGAGGAAACCACAATCTAAATCATGGATAGGGCTACAGCCAAGGAAGTCGCTGACTTGCTCAGTTATAATTGAGAGAGGCTCCAGACTTGAATGCTGCCAACCCAGCAGATTGTGTATTGTGTCTGGGATGACGATGATGTTGATTGAAAGAATAAGGACAAATGGTCCAACCTTCTCCTCCCTCTTCCTGTACTGCATGTAGAATAATTGATAACCAATCACTTCTCATGTCAAAAGGTGAAGGTTTGTCTTCTTTGGAACTGAACAAACTATTTGAAAAGAATTATGGTGGCAAGCATTGGAGTTAAGGATCCAGAGTATAAAGCTCTTCCCATTCTAGCCTTTATGGATACCACACCGTGGCAGCTGGCACCCATGTGCTTACCCTAAACGGAAGTCTGCAAGTCAGTAAGTTTGACTTACATTCTCAGGGTTCCCTGTCAGCCCTTCACCGCCCTAGTCTAAAATGTGAACTGAAACAAAATATCCCAGGCTATTGAGAAAGAGTACAACATTGAACGATAAAGGAAGCCAAGATAAGCAAAAGGGAAATGATGATAGAAGATACAGGGATAATTTGAGGAACAAATCAAATTTTCTGAAAAAAGGAAGTATCTTCAGGGAAAGTTTTTGGTATAGTATATCCATGAAATAAGAACAACATGCTATGAAAAATAGGTAATAAAAATAATAGAGTTTTCTCAGAAATAAAAAATAAGATGACAGAATGAAAATCAAAATTCTACAGAACTGTCATAGGTGAAGGGAATCTCCCAGAATGTAGAACCAAACAACAATGAAGCCAACAAACGAATAACCAAAAATTTAAGGACAAGAAGATGGCAATGAGACAGGAGAGATAAGAGGTTCACACACGATCAGCCTAAAGAATGTGGTAGCCCATGAAAAGGAGAAAACATGAGAGGAAAATATGAAAGATATAATATAAGAAAATATATGAAAGCTGAAGAAAGGTCTCAAAATTGAAATAGCAGCTATAGGAGAGGAATATGCTTAGGCAATGTAAATAAGAAGCTAGAAGATATTAGATAAATTTTTTTAAAAAGCTTGTCTCTTTCCCCCAAAAGAAGATTAAGGTAGAAAGAGGAACAAATTTATAAGAAATGTATTATCCAATATAAGCCATGGTAAAGCATGCAGGAATTTCAGCAACTGGAAGAACAGCCAAAAAAGATTGATATTATCTTGCTATTGGGAATGTTCTCTTTGGAAAGCCACGTGGTCCATGGTGTTGGAACTGTGCACGTAAGATAATTATAGCCTTGCAGAAAATTGCCTTTGCATTTTTGCGAGCATGTAAATATTTATTTTCTTGGTTTAAAAGTTTTAGAATCAATTTATCTGCAAATATTTGAAGTCAGTTATAGATACTGAACAAGGCAAAAACATTTCAACTTTGACAATTTAAGAAGTAAATTTGAGGTAACAAAGGTCGGAAGGAAGAAGGTTGGTCATTAACTGTCCTCTTCTCACAAACAAAGAAGCCACGAGATACTATCTCTCATCGGTGGATCAAGAAATGGCTTCAGGATGTTGCCTGAGGTTGTAGAAGTGGCTGGGGAAAGAACGCTGGTGATTCAATCCATCAGGGGGAAGGACAAAAGGCAACAGGAGTTGGGATAACAGATTTAAAGCCTCATCAATCAGAGCTGGGCAACAATAAACTCTGAAATCAGTCAATCAAGAAAAAGCTGCGCACATATATTCTTCAGAAATATGGAAGTACTGCCAGAAATAGAAATGCTGAAAATGGCTTTCAAGAAGCAGAGCTAGGGTAATCATGTCATAAGCAATCATTGACTTTTGTTATAATCCCTCTGGGCGTAGTGTTTTAAACTATGTATTGTTTCTTTGATAAATAATCTTTTTTTAGATTGCCATCACTTAAGAATTTGCTGTGGCTGTCACTGGTCAAAGCGTTTAACATGAATTACCTCACTTAATTCTCACAACAGCTCCATGAAGTCCTATTATTAGCTTTAATTTATAAGGCAAATGAATTTCAGACAAGTTAAAAAAAATTGATCCAAGATGATTCTTTAGGTCAGGCGTTACATTTAGCCTTGCATAACAGAAAATTAAACCAAATGGTGGCTTAGACGAATTAAGAAATGAAGGGTTTTTTATTCGTTTGCAATTTTTTCTCACACAGCAAGACCCTGGAGGTGGGTGGGCGGGCAGGTGGCTGCAGGATCGATTCAGTGGCTCGAGGATAACAAGGCTGAGACCTGGTGATTCTCATGGCCTTTTCCTCATAGATCCGGACGCCTCCACAGCTCCGGTCCTTCCATTTGCGTTCCCAGCAACGAAAAGAAATGAGCACCCACATCAGGAAACCACGTTTTCCTGAGGCTTTGCGGCAGACCTCTGCTAACATGTAATTTACCAGGTGTCACATCGCCACCCCAGCTACTGGGGAAGGTGGAAAAGGTACATTTTTCAGTTGGATATATTTCTGGACTAAATAATGTCAGACTTATATCAGGAGAGGAGAAAACTGATATGAGCTAGCACTTAGCATTGGGTCCCACAGCTAGTGAGCGGCAGAGCAGGGTTCTGAAATCCAAGTATATTTTTAACTAAACTGGCAAAAGCATCAACAGTGTAAAGGTCAGTAAGGAGCATTTAATTTTAAATTAGAAGACAAACACAAACTGTCTTTTAAGATTTACCCTTCCATAGCCTCTATTGGCAGTGAGAGTTACCACACGTGAGGTAATTACAACCAAGGCAAAGAATAGTTTTCATAGTAGACGAAGGACTGACAGGATATGTTCACTTTCCAAGAGCCAAAGACCCCGTCATCTGAATAGGAAAAATCTAGCTTGCAAAAACGTTTAAAATAAGCATAGGAGGCATAATTAACATAATTTAAAGCAAACGGATTTCCCAATGAGAAAAATTCTATTTTAGCAGAATGCCACATATTAGGTTACAAGTTAATAAAGAAGTATCTATTTGTAGTTTACTAATTAACTTTCAAGGAATATGGTTTTAATTTTGTCAAACACATTTTATTTAACGAAAAAGCAGCATTATTTAATTCCCAAGAAATTGTGATTGCTGCTTTGTTTCAGTCGACATACATCTCACTAAAGAAATTAGCTGCTTTTTTCCTTTTAAAATCATTTTCTATCTGATCTCTTCAAATAGAATTATTTTTTTATAAAATAAACAGTGGTATCAATTATACTTGCAGACCCTGCTTACATACACTTATTTTCTTCAGTACACAACACTTTGGCAGATTCAAGCAAAGTAATAAATAGCATTGAAACTGCTAAGCTCAGAAGACATAACAGCAATTGTTTTCACAATAAGTGACACAAAGCTTTTGGAAAGAACCATTCAACAATATCGCAGATTGACATGAAAGCCGTAGAAATGAACCTTTGGAGTTTCATATGTGGGTGCACAATTAGCATTTCTCAACTGTACAAATGAGAAGTGACTCAGCCAACCAGCAGGAGAGAGCAGAGGGCGTCTCCTCAGCTGATGCTCAAAACGCACCTTAGATTCACAACGATACAGCTCTCATCGTGAAACTTAGCCAAAGCAAAACATCTTTCTCTCTACTCTGTGCCATGGATGTTGCTCTTTTGGGGGTTTTATTTTTTTTTTCTTTTGAAGAATTCTCTTAACATTCATTTTAACTTGATTTCACCACATTAAACTTTCCCCTCTGGTCAGGGGAATATCAAGTGGTGTTGGAAGAGGACTAAGGGTATATGACACCGAACACCTCTCAAAATTATTTCAAAATGTGGATCCTCACACATTCCAAGATGTACATCTTCTCCACTGCACTTGCCAGCACGTGGACACTTCCTGAGACCATCAGGGTACCATTGCACACAACGGAGCTTCACTTACCTGGGGAAAGATAGTCAGGCAAATGTCCTTCACAATACAGTCCAAAACATGAAACAAGGCACAAAGTGTGTCTACATTGCTGATATAACTGCCCTAAGTCCTAATACCAAACGTCTGTGCTGTATTAATTGGACAGACCCCTCAGCCTCACGTTACACGCAGTACTCCAAGAGTTTCATAGCCTATTCCAGTGCAGTTCGGTTTAAAGTAAGAAAAGCGTAATGCCGTTATTACAAGCCCTGTAGCCAAGAACGGCGATTGAATACTCCTAACAATAGAAAATACATTAAAATAAATTCAAAAGGCATAAACTATCAAGCATGAATGTAGTTCTCTTCCATTTACATTTCTTCATCATGCAGTCGGCACAAGTCAACTAGTATGGATTTATTGCCTATTTTATAAAAAGAATGGGACGCAGAACTGTGAGAATGTATACTCCTTTTATCTCCTTTGCCACAGCACTCTTATGAGTGCACATAAGTAGTTTTTCTATGCTCTTCTACCGTTCTGCTCCCTGCTTCTCCTTAGTTCCAATGGTTTGGTTTTTATGGACACTATTAGGGTAGTCCCTTGATTGTCGAGGAAGTATACCAATCAGAGATCTTTCCCAGGAATTCTCACTCTGTAAGTGAGAACCACTCTCTCTGGTGGTGGGAGGTGCCACATGTCACATCTCTTGCTAAAGCTGGTGGCCGCGGGGAAGAAACTGGGTGGTAGAGAGAAAAATGCCCTCAGGAAGAGAGAGCAGTGAAAAAGCAATGAAGAAATTCCTCCTGGCGTTCAGGCCCCAGATTCCCAATGGTTTTGTATTATAAATGTATTATTTTGTTACAGTTTGTCCCATTTTTCCTTCAGTTTCAGGAAATAACTCCTTGTTCTTGATAAATTCTCCTGTTTCCTAGGCTAGCCTGAGTTGTGGTTCCGTCAACTGTAGCCTGAAGACATTCGAGTCGCTTAGTCTGAATATAATTATGCACCTTTACATGATATTATTTGAATAGGATAACTGTCTAGTATCCCGATGATGATAATATTGGGTTCTAAAATGCTTTGTGGTCTTACTTTTGTTTTGGTAATTATATTATGTTTGACAGCCATTTCTTTTTAAGTATAAGATAATGATGAAAACATTTTGGCTTTAAAATGTAAGACCTTCAGTGCCATCTAATACAGAGAAACTGTACCAGCAATTTTACCAAAATTCTAAATGCTTTATATAGTATCATAAACGTAGTGACTTCTTAGTCCTTTCTGATTTTAATGAAAGTCTTTATAGCTCATATACAGTCTTTCACATGAAAAAATGCTTCACTGTGCTGGGAAGACAAATGCTCGACAAGACCAATTCCGATGCATGCCAGTAGGTGAGAGAAATGTACTCAGCCAGGCTCAGCAACTCTGAATGAGCCTCGCAGTGTTCTTATCCAAATCTCAAACCGCTACCCACCTAGGACCAGAGAAAATGGGAATGACACCGTTATTGCAGAGAGCAGTAGAGGTTTGCCAATAAATAAAAAAAATAAATAGAAAATGATTAAAATTGCTAGGACCTGCATATGTCTTACAAATATTATAATAGCTTATTTTAAATTCTTATACACTCCAGGAATCTGCTAAAAATTAATTGAATACAGTAAAATGAGGTTTCCTAAGAAGGCATTTTTGGAATTTTTAGATTATCATTTGTTACTCTTTTTACTTCATTTGGGTAACCATTTACTCATCATTATTTATGCAATTATATAGTATAATTACTTACACACACACACACACACACACACATAGTGAGAGAGAGACGGAGAGAGAGATTCAGTATTCCTTTTGGAAAGCTTTTGTTTTCCCAAAGAATCTTCTGAATGAACACATGTTTTTGAGAACAGAGGTTACACTCTACCTTTTCCCTGTAATTCCAGATGCTTGGCATCTGTCAGCCATGATCGCGGCTCCTCAGTGCCACGACGCCATGGGTGCCATTTACAACATGCAGCCATCGCCTTGCACTTTTCTACCAGTAAGACTGATACCAACCACGGGCCTATGTTTGATCTCGAACCTCAAACAAACAAACAAAACCCCTCCCCTTTTTAATGACAATGGCACAAATATCCTAAAATAAAAACGGGGCAAGAATGTGAACAGAAAATTTGCAGAAAAGAAAGTGGAACAGCCCCAACATACATAAACAATACTCTACTATGCTGGCAAACTCGAGATGCCAATCAAGACCTGTGCAAGGGCCACACTGCATCCATCAGGTTTGCAAAGTCTTCTGAAGGTCTGACAATAACACGTTGTTGAGAGCATGGGGAAATAAAAGCTCACTGCCAACAGGCAAGCACAGTGTCCTTGCCACTTCGGTGAGCAAGTAGCAGCATTTGGTACTAGGAAGCTGCGTGGATTCTAAGAATTCATCAGGATATCCATCCTAACGGATCTCTTAGATGTGGCCTAAGGCAATAAGAAGAATGTCTGGGCAAACGAACAATTTTGAAGGAAAAATCAATGAACGTTCATCAAGAAAAACATGGATTCATAAATTGTACATTCCTACAGCTGAATAGTACAGTAGTTAAAACAAATTAAATACATCCATATGCAGAAACAAGGACATAATGTTGGTTGCAGATATCCATTAGCCAAAGGATACATACAGTATGCTATAACTTATGTAGTGTTTTAAACATGAATGGTCCCATACCAAGGAGTGGCAGACTTTTTCTGCAAAGGACCTGATAGTTAATATTTTCTGCATTTGGATTCTCTGTTGCAGCTACTTACACTCAACTCTGCCATTGTAGCATGAAGGCAGCCGGAGACCACACATGAATGAACGAGTGTGGCTGTGCGCCAGTAAAACTTCATTTTCAAAAGCAGGCCACAGGCTGGATTTAGCCTTCAGGCCTTAGTTTGCTGAACCCTGACCTACACCCTTCTCCTTATAATTCTACATGAAAATAGATGGTGTTGGTATCTACTGTTCAAAATGAGCTTGCTTCTGGGGAGAAGGGAAAGAATGGAGTTAGGGAGAAGCACAGCATACAATTATTCTGCATTGTAATGTTCTAAGGACATATATATATATATTTTACGTATTAAAACGAATATGGCAAAATGTTGACATTTGTTAAATTTAGATCTGGGTTCGTTACACTGTTCTCTGTATTTTTATGTGTGCCAAATATATGTAAAGTTGAAAAAGGAAAGTTAAAGTCAATACGCTAAAATACCGAAGACAACATGGACCAGGACAGTGGGACACAGAAATACCTGAAATAATGATGTTTCTTCCAGAAGACCCTGTCTTTCTCAGGACATCCTTGGCAGTTACAACTTAGGACAAAAAATTAAGAGGTGTGAATTGCCAATGGAGAAACTATTGTTCTCAGAACTAGGAATTCTGTTGAGCTGCTGCTGCCCGGGTGTTTGGATCTAGGGGGGAGTGTGAATCATGTTATGACTGAATCTCTCTTTATAAGCAAGTGTAAGTTGAATGTGTGACCCATCTCTATCAAAGTTCAAGACTTTTGACCGGCATTTTGTGACCGACCTCCCCGCTCTGTCCATCTTATATCTCTCCTGACATTTCCCCTCGACGCTTTGTAAAATGGGGTGGTAGTAATAGAATATATCTCATAGGGTTGTTGTGAGGATTAAATAAGCTGATTGTCTGAAAAATGCTTAGAAAGCTGCCTAGCCTACAGCAAGTGCTAAATCGGGGTTTTATACAGAAAACAACTCGGTGGATTTACTTATCTTTTTACCTTGTTGAATTATCCGTGTCAGCAACCCTAAAATTCTTTATGACAAAATGACCGAAAGCACAGTATCTAAGAGTGTAAGTATTGGGGCCCGTGAAACAAGCGATCTAATCCCAAACTGTGACTTTTATTAGCTCTGAGGACATAAGTTTTATAAGTGCTGTGAAACTGAATCCTTATCTGTAAAATGAGGCTAACCTACCTCCTCGAGAATAGTTGTAAGAATTATGATATTGGGTGCAAAGAACTTAGCTCAGTGCACCGTAAGCGCTCGAATAATACCTATGGGAGTGACTGAGAGTTGTGAAATAATTGTTGGTAGTATTAAACAAGCTCATAAATCTTGTGCTAAGCATGATGGAATTTAAGTAGCTTTAGAAATAAACTTTGCAACATGGTAGGACAACTTGATCTCTCTAATGGTGAAGACTGACCTATTAACTGCACCGGAACCTGGGGGAAGGGAATTGCAGAAATAATCTCGCAGATGTAATATTCAAACATGCACATTTAAACTCCCGATGAACCTCCACAGAAGGTGATCTTTAGATCCGTTTTCTTTGGTTCAGGTCTCTGTTATCCCTTTTATGAGAAGACATTGATCACAAGGCCGAAAATGTCACTTAAGGAGCTTCAGGGTTTAAATAGCAGGGGCTGAACAAGCTTAGTGGCAATCATCAGAACTTTGTCTCTGAAAGTAGAAAACAAATCCTCCAGATTAAATAAGAAGCTGTCTTTCTAAAGCCAAACTAACTAGGGCCCAGCTCCGGATCAACGGTGCTGCCAGGGTTGGATCCGTCTACCCCACGGAAAGCAGGTCATAATCTCATGATGGACACAGGCTCCTTTAAGCTGTTCTGGACTCATCTCCTTAACCATGTTGTTCCTAATACAGCCTTACGGGCTTTGGGTTTTTCTAAAAGTAATAACCAAAGTAATTTCTTTATTTGCTTGGAAACTGAGTGGACAAAGATTAGAATAAATGCTTCCTGCAACACCTTGTTATTCAAAATGTTGTTGCCTGCCCAGCAGTGTGTTCATACTTTCATAGGCATAAAAATATAAGGGTTCATGAAAAAAGTGCAGATTCTGAGTCAGAAAATCTGGTGTGGAGCCTTAGTCCTACGTTTCTAACAAACTTCGGGTCAGTGCTGCGAGTTGACTCTAGAATTTTGCTCCTCTGTGGTATGTTCCAGTGTAGACCTCACTTGGGAGCTTGTAGGAAATATAGGTTCTCTGTCCCCTCCCCAGATCTCCTGTGTCAGCACTTACACTTCCACCAGACCCCCGGTGATCTGTGTGCACATGAAAGTTTGAGAAGCACTGCTCTAGAACATAGGTGTGTGAGCCGGTATTCCCACGCCTTTGGTTGAACATCTTTTGTTTACATGATGTAGCTGCCGTAGTACCCCAAAATCCTGAAATATGTTATCTTGTGGTAGCAGGTTCTAGGAATGCTCTGCCCATATTCCCTCTTATTCCTTTGTCATTCTCAAATCACCTCGGTGGACTTTTACTCCCAACAACTGGCACCTGTGTCTGTGTGGACAGTTTCCTCTGGGTGCTGGGACGCTTTTTGCCTGCCATCATGGAAATCAGAAATGCCTGAGGGTTTCTGCCCCCTCCAGCAGCCTTAACCAAGATTAGCAGTCACAGGAATGCCACACTTTAGGTCCCTTGCCCCTGATCAGAAAACTCAACTTTGAGGTATGGTCCATATAGGAAAGAATTAAGCCAAACTTAGCATTTGCCTGAGTTTGCTTCGTATCTCACCCTTCTGCCTTCTTCCCATGCCAGCTCTGCTCACTTTCCTATAATGTTTCAGAGAGCACTTTGTAATACACCCAATACTCATAAATTCTTGTCTCAGGGTCCGCTATTAGAGAATCCAAAGTAAGACATGTTGTTTTAGCTCAATGTGAAATAGTCAGGGACTGGTACCAAACCAAGAATTGGGTTATTTCTAAAGTTCTCAGCCTTGACTGTATAACTTATTTGGTTAGAGCATCATCCCAATATGCCAAGGTTAAGGGTTTCATTCCCAGTCAGGACATATATCAGAATCAACTGATGAATGAATAAATAAGTGCACCAACAACAATGAATAAGGAATAAACAAACAAATAAAAAACTAAACATAAATAAAGTTCTCTTGGTCCCTTCTTTTTATCCTGAATCTTTGGCTCAGCTTGGATTAGATCTCTTGTGTATCTCAAAAGGTTGCAGGAGGCCAGTGGATTCTAGGAACTACGTACTTGAAAAATGAGATGGTCACATTCTGAGAATGTGATGAAAATAAATTATGCTTTACTTTGCTAATGAGCCAACTGCAGCTGTGCAGTGAAGGTAAGGATGGTGTTCTCCTACCCCTGGCTTTGTAAAGGATCCATGGAAAGGGCAAGGGATCTAGATGAAGACCTGCACTGACCAATGTGGCAGCCACAACCATCAGCCACGCATGTGGCTATATGGAGCACTTGAAAGGTTGCCAGTGCAAATTGAGATGAGCCATAACTATAAAATGCACACCTCATTTCAAAGACTTAGCACATAAAAATAATGTAAAGTATATTTGTCATTTTTATGTTGATTACATGATTAATAATGTTAATATTTTAAAATATTGTGTTAAATAAAATATATTATTAAAATCAGTTTCCCCTGTTTCTTTTTACCTTTTTAAATGTGGGTACTAGAAAATTAAATGTCATTCACTTATAGGGGTTGGTTGTATGGAAAATACAATAATGAATAAATAAATAATAATACAAGAATAAGCTCTCTGTTTCATGTACTTGCAACTATAAACCTACTTTTGTGCACCCTGTATTTCTATTGGATTGGATATAATACAGGCCTTAGTTTTCAACCAAAAGGTCCAAACCAGCTAAATCTCCCCAACTCTTTCTAATTCCTTCACTGTACCTATTTCTGGTGTGGGATTGGCCCCCAGTAAGCATACAAAATGGCACACTGCCTTCAATTGCAAATGCTTTTACCAGTGCATAAAGTTGTGGTGGGGCTGGAAATGTCTAAAGCTTGATCCTTAGCCCAGAAAATATTAAACCAGACTCAGATTTTTTAAGTCAGTGTCAGTAATTATTACTCTTAGTTTAAGATCTGATTTGAGGAAGTTTTATTTTATAGCTGTTAAAAAGTTGTTTCTGTGATTCTCTGTGTGTACATCAAGTTTGGTGGTCGATTATTTGGCTTCACTCACATTATTCTGCGCTGTCCTTGCCAAGTCCCCCACCAACAGTGTACAGATAGAGTTCAAAGTCTCACCTGGACTACTACAACTTCCTGAGTTCCCTCTGTTTGGTTTCGCAACCTCAAATCCCTCTTTGACATGGTTGCCGTATAATCTCCCTAGCACACAGTCTAGGCCATAGTGCCTTCACCTGACACACGAAAAAGTAAAAGCCTTTTGGTGATATTATATTGTTTTGCTAAATTATCTTCAGATACCAGAATAGGCATTCAATGCTGTTTATACTCTGGCCTCTATTTTGCTTTTTTGTTGCTGTTATAGCAATTCCCCATTCTTTTTCAATTTATATTAGACTACTTACCATTCCCTCTATGTCCTGCCATGTGTGCTAATTTCTGTTTTTGTCCCCCAATTTTCTCTGCTTAGAATGCCCTGTTCTCTTTCCCATTGCTTTATGTCCCCATTCCTCAAGCCCTGCCTCAAATGTTACTGTATTACATGATGGCATATTAGCATTGCCTTAAGTTCGGGGACAGAAAACAAAAGACCAAGAAACAAGAATAAAAATAACAAAATTAGGTGGAAAAAATGTTGAACTAGAAAACATAATTTCATTGAGGAGAAAGCCAAGTCAGCAATAACACTGGATAATTAGATTACTTAGCTGTTATGTCATCTCTTAGAGAATTTTATTTTTTGGACTAAAATGTTAATTGTGCGTACAAAATTGTCATCCAGAATAGCATTTCACCTTTACTTGTAGATTTGCCCTTTCCCATGTTCTTGAAAACCAAGTGAGATCCCTAGTGAATGGTGTGAGGTAGGGATTAAGATTAGGAAGAAGTGAAGGACTGACAGAGTTAGGGGAGGGAGAGAGCTGGGTACAGTATGACATCGTGACTGCAGCCAGTTTAGAGAACTTCTAGAACTGTAATTAACATTTAGAGATCCCTGGTATAGCTGCTTTGGCTTGAGTAGTAAAGTGGGACAATTACATTTACAGGTGTGTTGAAATATATTTGACTATATTTTAAACTTTTCTATAACTCTGTATCTATTTATAATACAAGAAAACTAGGAAAAAATGTTCAGATAGGTATTGAAAGGCAATATACCAGTTTCCTACCAGTGGGGATTGTTAAAAAGCAGAAAAATATTGTTTATGTGTAAATAACATTTTCTTAGGAAAGGAGTAGTTACTCAGGGATTTGAATTTAATTATGTCATTTTTACAAAAAAAAAAAAAAACCCTTAGGCATACAAATTGAACTAATTTGTCTTCCTGGTAGCCTAGTTAAACATGTGTCTAATGACTGTACAGTATTTAAGCTAATATGAGTGTGATTTACATTTTCCAGGAATGGACAAATGAGGTTTTCACTTTGGCAACAAACCTGCTGGCCCAAAACATGTCCAGGGATGCATTTCTGGAAAAAGCGTAAGTAGCTCTAATTTCATTGCTAAGGGTGTTGCTTCTTCTGAGTCAGTTTCCTTTCTCCTTCGTGAGCCTTTTGTTTAGGCTGCACTGGCTTCTCACATTGATAAACATAAATTTCCCTTTGGGATTTGTTAGAGAACTGATTTCTCTAGGGTTTAAAATTGGAAGACCTCCAAGAAAGATCGCTCTTTTCTTTGAATGGCACACCCGTGCTACCCTGAGCTCCTCTGAATGTCATGCCTTTGGCACGCAATAAGGAGACTCTTCCAAATCCTGGCATCTGTGCTCAGGTCCAAAAAAATATATTAATTTCAGATAGTCCTCTGCTTCTACATCTGCCTGTGTCGTATCAGTTATTAGTCTGAGGAAGAGAATGAACAACACATGGTACTCCTCTCTGCAGATTCTTAGATCTCTGATGGATGCTACAATGACCTCTTAAATCAGATCAATAGGCTGGTGTCCTGATTCTGGTCCTTGGAGACAGTCACAGCAAGTGTCAGTGACAAAAGGGAAAGGAAAGAGCAGAATAAAAAGGAGAAAGAATGAAAAGCAAATCAGAATTACCCAATCACTCTGGAATTACAACAGTCTTGCTAAAAATTATTCGACTGAGGAAAACAATGGTTTCTGCCCAGTGAGCCACAATGAATCGGTGTGCTCACTTTGTAAGTATGGATGTCCAGGAGCTGGCAGCCTTGAAATCAAAACCAACGTGGAAATATTTTCAGGTGGTCTTCTTTTTATTTAGTATCTTTCTCTCCCTTCTTTTTCTGTAAACCATACCCATTATTTCAGACCTAAGACCTCAACCCACACTTCTCTCTTACTCTTCTATGAATTCCTTCTGGTTGGAGTCAGCGCCTCCCAGGTCTTCACTGACATGCTTTCTTACCGTCTCACGTCATCTCCTTAGTTGTCACCTTGATTTTGACCCTTCATACGTGCCACCTCCTCTCTCCCTTTCCTTCTACCTTTTCTCTTACCGTCTTTGCTCTTACCATCCTTACCCAACAGACATTTCTTGAACATCTGTTGTGCCAGGCAATGTTAGTGGAAGGCAGCACAGAGATAAATGTTTTATCGGAAACATAGCATGTTATAGATGGTAAAACATCTCTTTGGCTAGTCACTTATTATCTATTGCAAATGTCCATTTCAGATAGGTGTCTCCCTATGGATAGCTGCCATGGACATTATAGAACATGTCTGTTAATGAACATGTTATGAGCATTTCTGTTGTATGTACAACTAGATATGAGACCGCTGGGTCATACCATGTGCAATTTCTTAAAGTGGTGGTCCAAATTTACCCACCCATCAGCGGAGCCTGAAAATTCTGCTGCTTCTCTCTATCCACATGTCCAGCAGCAGGTGAAGAGATAAATACAGCTTTAGTCACACAATGGAATATGATTGTGAGTGTATAGCTATAAGCAAAAATATAACAACCAAAAAACAACAACAAAAAAACAGATGGATCCCAAAAACATAATACTGAGTGAAAGAAGCCAGACATAAAAGAATGTGATTCCCTTTATATACAGTGTAAAAACAAGCTAAAATAATCTGTTGTTTAAAGTCAGGATCACGGTTCCCTTTTGGAGAACAGATTCTAGAAGGGGGTGAGAAAGGGGCTTCTGGGTGGCTACTGAGGTGATACTGTTTATTTCTTGGTCTGGGTACCAACTATAGAGACTTGGGCATTTTGTAAAAATTCAGCAAACTGCACATAGGCAGGAGCCCTTTTCCAATGGATTGTATTAGCTTTTTAAAAATGAAACACTGTTTTTCTGCTTCTCCCACAGCTATACTAAACTTAAGCTGCAAGTCACTCCAGAAGGGCGCATTCCTCTCAAAAAGTAAGCTGCAGGGGCATTTCCCATCTTTCGTTTTCTTCTTCTCAGAGATTGAGTTGAATCCATGGCATGCTTCTGTTTTGTTTCTCCACTGGCCCAACGGGGAGCGTGGAAGTGCGTCCTCACCCGTCTCCCCGCTCACTCCGTGTTCACATCAGTGTAGCTGGCTTCCTCCAAGAGGTTTTCCCGGGCTTCCCCCTTCTGTGGTATCATTTTCAAGAAACACTAAAGCAAGAAGGGGGTGGAGGCAGTGGCGGGAATCTTGCTCATTACCCAAAAGATCACCTGAGATTAAGAACTATTCTAGAAATGGAAATTGGATAGCCATGGCGTCTCTTTACACCAAGATGACACTAACTTGAAAAACTTGAAAGCAGGGGTGGCAAACTCAAATATCAACCGAAGCCAGGCAGGGAAAATAAAAGATGACACAGGCCAGGATCAGGGAGAAAAATGAAGAGTGAAATCCCATCTAAAGGAGACAACGACAACTCAAGTCCACCGTATTTCCTGTGGGACTAGTAGGCTCCAGACACTAGATTTTGTACTGTTTCAACAGAATCGATAAATCCAAATTATTATATTAAATGGCCCAGTATTTAAGTTACTGTATATTTTTAAAAGCCAAATTACTGACCAAAGAAAGCACATCTTTAGATCCTATTCAGCCAAGCATCTTTAATCTTTGACTTACTAGCTACCAGTGGACTCCTGTTAATATAAAAGTTTAAAAATTTATTATTATTAATAATATAAACAATATACACCTTTAGAGCAATGAGTAGCAGCAAGGGGACAGAGTTGGCAAGGATGTTTATTTTAATGCTTAATATTAGAGACTATTTAGTGCAATGTCTTTTTAATTGAGTTGTCACCACTGTCTGAAAATATTGATTTTATATTACACACTTTGATTATAAAAAGCACATGCATCAGTCTTTCGGAACACATGTGCAAACGCCTGGAGCAATGGGGAGCTTTTAATGCCTTAAAGCTGAATGGCAAAGAGGTTTGCTTCCATGGAATGTCTTTGGTTGACGTCACCTACAAGTGCTGTTTCCAAACACCTCTCACGTGTTGTGCTTTCACTTTGCAGCATATACCGTATGTTTTCAGCAGATCGGAAACGAGTTGAAACTGCTTTAGAGGCTTGTAGTCTTCCATCTTCAAGGGTAAGCATGTTGCCTTTCTAAAATTCCCACTACTAAATAACTTGGAGTAATCATACTAAAATATGACTTGCCCCAATGCTACTCAAATATGTTTTTAATTAAGAAAAACATAGGGCATATTTGTTAATATTTACAATATGTGGGGCCACTGTAATTATATTTTTTTTCACCTCCCTTACCCCAACATGTTAATTAGACTCATATCTAATGTAAAAATATATTGACCAAAAACTATTAACATTTTCAAGAATTTAAAGTTCTCAATAATAAATCCTTTCTTGGTGTCCCTTGATATACTAGCTAATCATTGTGGATTATGATTAGGAAGATATTTGAAATATCAATTTCACCTTAGCTCATTCTCTTTAAACTTCTCGTTATAAGAGTTCTACGTTAATAAGCAATTAGTATAGCGGTACATGTTTCTAAAGAAATATATTGACATGCTCTGCGGGGCTGTGCTCAATAAGTTTTTGCTGAGAGGGGTGAAGGATCAAAACAGTTCAGAGACCGCCTACTGCGCTCGTGTGCTGGAAAAGTAAATGAGAGGACAAGCATGTGATATGCTTTTTTTTATGCCCAACATATTCAAGGCACTCGGTATATGTTAACCACCTGAACCAAAGAGCTTTGCCTTCACTTCAATGCATTTCTACATTCCTGACTCGAAACTGATTTGTTATCATTGTTTCTGGAAGAAATGAATCAATTGCGCAAAGCCTTTCCTTGTGTCATATGCAGAACTCTCTATTACAAGTTAGTTTTACCCTGGTGTCTAAGCAGCGAGCAAGCACTTCCCCAAGGATAACACTTACGCTGTCGGGAGAACCCCTGAGCCTCTTGAAACACACTGACAATGTTCAATTGCGCTGAAGGAAGTTGAGGAGCCATTCTTAAACTTGTGATTAAATTATGGGAGAGTGTGAGTGCCGTTATTAGAGTTACCAGTCAATTCTTGTTGTGAGTACTTTTCAGAAAAATTAAGTTTGATAACAACTTTGGTAGGTAACAAAAAAACAAGAAGAAACGAGTGCCTTCCCACCACCAGATCCCTGCTGTGGGCACAAAGGGATGATGGTGCCGCAAACCCTGGGGCAGAGCTGTGGAAAAGCTCCCAACACATTTGAACCTTCACTTTAATAAGCAAAATAAAATGATCAAACTTGCTTATTATTGCTCTTTCATTAGATGCTTTGGAGTAGGAATGATATAACTGTTAGGGTGCTGTCGTTAACTCAACGAATGTTTTCTTGAACTCTTACTGTGTGCCCTCAAGCACTAAGAATCTGGTTGTGAACATAAAGTCCCAGGATTCAAGGACCACAGAGTCTGAGGCTGCTAGTCAAACACTTTGACTTACACCCGGAATTTGGGGGAAGTTCTGTGAGCAAAAGGAATGCCATTGAGAGTTAGGGAAGCTCACTCCAGAAAAACAAAATGTATGTAAAGCCCTGAGGCTGGAAAGAATTGACCAGTTCAAGTAACTGAAAAAAGACCACTGCATTTAAGCATAAAGAGAAAGTGTGAGAGATTAATTTCGAAAGATGAACAAAGAGTTTTTTTCTTCTGTCATTGCTCCTGATTTCACCTTTATTGGGTAACACTTGTGAAATATAATGATCGAAAATTTTATTATTATAATCAAGTGAAAGGAAAGAAGGAATAAAAAATAAAACTGAATACAAAGTCAAACCCATCAATCAATTCTCTGTAAATTGCAATTTTCTAAACAATTGGATTCTGAAAATTCAGTCAATAAATATAAATTGAGTTCTTATAATCCACTATGTCTATTACAGGTCTCAGACCAATGTCAACTGGAGACAATTTAAAAGGAAAATGAAATTCAAATAACAGGAGTCATGTTTAAATTGAAAAAAAA
>PVJI01021426.1:0-27104 GCA_004026765.1 Micronycteris hirsuta
GCCTGAGAAATCTAAAGAGGGAATGACCGACTGGAACAAAGGAGACATTTCCGGGGTGGAGACACACTGTGCTCCAGGAGTTTGTAAAGGCCAAGGGTACTTGACGGTTTCTCCTGGACGTGGGTAATTTGTGAGTTGTTTCAGACCCAGGAGGGGCCAGAGGGAGAAGCTCTGAACATGGCTAGCTCTTCAGGAGACAAGAAACCAGTGAATGAACAGTCTGAAGACAGACATGTTCACCTCTGCTAAGGCAGCTTTGGATCAGAGGTCTGAAGCCAGCTAGAGGAGAAGGAGAGAAGCCAGCTCTTTCCAACTCACAGCCCGTGCCCCGCCTGGGCTTAAAGTTCAGCATCCTGATCATCATGTGGACCTTTATATTCAAATTGTTGAATCGAGACTGTTAGGTGACTTAAAGTAACAGAATTGTAACTGGCTGATAGTGATTGTAGAAGATGTAAGAGCTTCTTGAATTTTGACTTAGGAGCAGGGGGATCTGCCATACAAAATAAATTTAAACAGGAGAAAAAAAATAAAGTCGCTCTGTGATGGCATCCCCTGAGCTGTGCTCTGTTACTACACTTGCCATTTTTATGACAGAGGATGGAATCATGTCGGCAGTGGAGAGATGGGCTACAGAACCATGAGAAGCTACAGTGACTTTTGAAGGGGGTTGATTTACGAAGGAATTTAAAAACATGACAGAGAAGTTTAACTTTGATTATTACAGGAAATGAGAATGACATAAAGGTTTTGAGCACTAGCACATTGTGGTGAAAGTGACATTTAAGGAAAATTACCGTAGCTGCAGTGTGCTAGGTGGATTTTAGGACTAGAAACTTTGAATAGGACATACATATTGATTAACAGGAAATGCATATTGATTACATAAGTATGTAATGTGTCGTACATATTTATGACCGCCGGATATTATAACTATTATCTAAGGGTCAAGTTAAGAGGTTTGTACTAAGGCTCTTAGTAAGGCGATAGTAATATCGCAAGGCGATAGTAATAAAAACACAGAGGAAGGAACTAATTGAGGGTATTTTAAGAGGGAAATATGAGAATGGTGACTGATTTATTAATGAAAGATGATGAGTAACACATAATTTTTAAATTTTAACTAAGATGATTGATGATCCAGCCAAAGTCAAATTGATAAATGCCATCTAGAGAGAGATATGGAACTCTGATTCGGATGGGAAGACATGGGGCGAAACTAGGATAAGTACCTATCAAAGAACATAGGAATATTTTGAAGGAGAGTGTATAGCAGTGGTTTTTAAATTTTAGAGTAGATAAAAATTCCTGGTGGAGCCTATGAAAAATGCAGCTCTTGGGTCCTTCCCCATAACTACAAATCAGAATCTCTGTGTAAGAGCCTGGAAATTTTGGTTTTGTAAGTATCCCTGGTGACTTAACTCAGGTGGTCAGGAAACACCCTTTGAGACCCTCCAGTGAACAGAACAAAGAGAAAAACCTAGAATAGAAAAATGCTTAGAAGGTTGAAGAGTAGGAAGGACCACTGTAGGAATCCGAGGAATTTTTAGGAAAAGCAAAAGAAAACTCGGATATAACCAAAGGAAAGAGTCCGAAATCGAGAGGACACCATGACTGTAGGAGGTGAAGAGCATGAGGTCAGAGACGACACCCCATCGCCTGTCTTTCACTTGCATCTGTCTGTATCCTTTTTTTGTCAGGTGTGTTTCTCGTAACATGTGTTTGGATTTATCTTGAAATCCATTCTGATAAATATTGTCTTTTAACTAGAGCATTTTTCCATTTATATTTTTCAAAGCCTTTCTCAGTCAAAATCTGCTGTTGGTAGTCGGTCTCATTCATGTTAACATATTTCCTCAGATGTGTGTGTGTGTGCCCGTGTGTGAATTCTCTGAACCCCGGGGATGAATGTGGATTCCTCTGGAAAGCGTTTGTGCTTTTGTTGCCCAAGTATCTTACCAGTCTGTACCACATTAAACTAAATTCTTGGCTTAGCAATTGATGAACAGGTTTCTTGTTCATACAATATTGACTATCCCATCATTACAGAAGAATTTGGGGTAGATAAGCAGTTGTATATATGTTTTCATGTGTGTGTGTATATATATCACATGTGTTGATATATATGCATATATATGTGTGTACAAATGTATGTGTATGTATATAATATACTATTGCAGACAACGTAGTATGAAGACCTTGCTTTTAAGACTGCTTTGAAATGAGACATGGAGGAATAAGATAATGAGCTTTTTTTTTCAAAACCTAGTGAAAAACTGAGATTGGAAGAATTTATCTTGTATGGTCAATCACTGTTTTAAAGAGTGTGAAAAAGGATTTTAACAAGGCACTTCCATTGGAGAAGTAGGACTCTTGACCCTCCCCCCGGTCAATTTATTCTCTGAATGACTACTACCAATGTGAGGTTCCAAGCCAAGCTCTCTTTATCGTAGTAACATTTCCCTATAAGTGCTTCCATGTTGACATCTAAGGAAGTGTGTTATCTCAAGCCCATCTGTGACAGTCATTTCTTACTAATGGACTTTGTTGACATGACATTCTGGGCAGGTGATACACTAGTCAGGCCTGACAAAGGCATCACAATTTATGTCTATCTGTTGAATTGATACACTTCTGAGATGTCCAATATTTGAGCTCTAGGAAAACATTGTTCACATGACAGATTCTGGACCATCATTTTGCAAATATGCTTAAATCTTTGTTTGGAAAGTGGATGTATTAGTCAGGGTTCTCCAGAAAAATGAGCCCAATAGGAGCTCTATATGCGTATTTATGTCTATGTCCGTATCTATGTCTATATCCATATCTCTGTATCTCTCTCTATATCTATGTCTATATCTGTATCTCTGTATCTATGTCTATATCTATGTCTGTATCTATGTCTGCATCATATATCTAGAAACACCCTCACACAGACACACAGAATAATGTTTGAACAAATATCTGGTCACTCCATAGCCCAGTCAAGTCGACATAAAATTAACCATCACAGTAGAATTAACAGATCAGATGTTCTACTGCTCATCAGTATTTATTGCATGTTATCTGTTTTTTAATTCTTTCTTTCCCTTCTCCAGGAATTATTTACTTATCATCCACCCTTAGTCATTTGGAATCCTCTACACTTCTGTTGATGGTCCGTGCTCGAGATGGCGGCGGGCTCCCATCTGCCATTAATGCTGATGTCACCATACACGTGCTTCAGACAGCTCTGGCACCAGCTGAATTCGAAAGGCCTAAGTACACCTTCTCAGTTTATGAAGATGTGTCCGAAGACAGTCCTGTTGGAACAGTGAAAGCAAAAGAGTCCTTGAGTAGGTATTCACTCCTTATGCTGCATCGAAATCCCCTATTGGAATGTCTCCTGTATTTTCTTAGGCTGTATAGTGTTACATTGAATCTCTCCTTCTCTCCATGCAAGAAGAATAAAGGGAGGCCGCACAGTCGGTAGCTTGGTCTTTGTCCTTCAACATTATTTCTATCCTATCATTTTTTCCAATCACAAAAATAATAGGTACTTTTAAAAGAAAGTTTAAAACAAAAAAACCCTCATAATGTGGAAAGTATACATCTCCTATATCCCACTCCCCAAACACACATACTTTTAAAATTTTTTATAAAACTATATCCTAATATGTTTTTCTACTGTATAACTTTGCAGGTAACTGTGCATCATTTTGTCTCATTTTAAAAAGCTTAAATGGTATTTTAGCTTAGATATAAAATGTTTTATCTTGGGGAGAGAGGGATATAAGGGGACTAAATGGTAATGGAAAAATGAGTAAAGATTATATATTTAAAAAATGTTTTATTAAACATTTCTCTTTTGCTATCAATTGGAATGATTTGCAGTACTTTGCCAGTCCAGATAATACTAAAGCAATGTCCTTGTGTGACATGTAGAAGTTTCTCTGCAGGAGAGATTCCTAGAAGGAAATTATTTGCTCTGTCCTGCTCCCAGTCCGGTCCTTTCGCTCCCTCTGTCCCTTCCCTCAGCTTTTGTGGAGGGAGTTGCCTTTCATAGCTAGATATTATAGAGAAACAGCAACATAAACTTAACTTGGTTCCCTCAAACATATTAAAAAGACATCCACATAATTTTCTGTCTGTTCCTTTTACTTCATGCAAGAGGAATGAAGAGAGATAGTGAAAGCTGTGCCTTGTTTTCTGTCCACTGGACATTACCTTTATCCATTAAAGCATGTTAAACTGCGTGTCCACTTTCCACAGGCTTTGGAGAGCTGAGTAAGTCATAAGATGCTGCATTGCATTCTCTGTAGATGTAGTACACTTTAATATATATTTTCAGATTGTAGTGTTCCTATTAGGTGCATTCTTTCGACATACAGTGCTTGCTTAGTTTGTTGTTGTTGTTGTTGTTGTTGTTGTTTTTTAGAGAGAGGGGAAGGGAGGGAGAAAGAGATGGAGAAACAGCAATGTATGGTTGCCTCTCACGTGGCCCTCACTGGGGACCTGGCCTGCAACCCAGGCCTGTACCCTGACCAGGAATCCAACCAGGACCCTTTGGTTTCCAACCCACGCTCAATCCACTGAGCTACACCAGCCAGGGCGGCTTGCTTAATTTTTTTATTCTTCTTTTTTTTCTTTTCTTTTTTCAATTCAGATTCCTCAGAGCCAGTGTTTTACAGAATCTCCTCTGGCGATGCACACGGAAAGTTCTCTGTTCACCCATGGCTGGGCACCATTCGAACCCAGAAGCCTCTGGACCACGAGACGCAGCCCTTGTTTGTGCTCACCGTCCAGGCGCAGCTCGGCAGCCCACCAGCCTGCAGCAGCACGGAGGTCAACATAACTGTACTCGACGTCAACGACAACCACCCAGTGTTTCCTAAAGCCTCCGACGAGGTGAAAGTACCCCGGGTCGCTCTGCCTGGCACAGCCTTGTACCGTGCATGCGCAGAAGACAAGGACAGCGGTTGGAACGGATTCATCCGCTACTCCCTTGCCAGCCAGAATCCCAGCATCTATTCCATTGACCCCGGGCTGGGGGTGGTGTACCTCAATGGCAGTCTGGACGGCGACGTGCCACAGAATCACACGCTAACTGTCATGGCCCAGGACCTCGGTGTGCCTCCCCGAGCATCCTTATTCATGCTGACAGTCGTTATCGAGAAAAAAGAATCGAGCTCATCCTTGATTTTTGGAAATTTGGTCTATCAAGTAGAAGTTAGTGAATCTGTCTCACTGACGACCCAAATACTGCAAATACAAGCCTACCCGCTCGGCCCACAGCACAAGACTTCCCAGCTTCTGTACTCGCTGGAACCCAGCGCAGACTCTGCTGTGTTTGCCGTTCACCCTTACACGGGTTGGATTTATTTGCGGCGACAGCTCGACTATGAATCTACCCAAACGTATAATTTTAGAGTGCTTGCCCGAATCCTGGGGGACAGATTGTCACACAATGTGAGCACCTCAGTAATTGTTCACGTTCTGGACGAGAATGACAATTCCCCTACCTTCTTGCATGATGTGTTGTTTTTGAAAGTGGAGGAGAGCCCCCTTCCCCAGGGGGTAATAGGCAAAATCACAGCGATTGACAGAGACTCGGGAAGGAATGGACAGCTGTCATATTTCCTTTTGTCAGATGGAAAATTCTTCAAGATGAATCCTCATACAGGTAGCATTTTGTAGCTTCCACTTATTCCTTTAAAACTGGAATCGACAAAACCCGAATCTTCTAGTTATAACATTAGTGCAAACATATAGTTAGAATCACAGTTTTCATACACACCATATTGGTTATAGTTCTGTGATTTTTAAATGAAGTGAAAATGAATAGAATTTTATCTACAATGATTCGTACGTCTCTTGCATCTCATCCACATATTACTAATATATGGCTCTTATTCTAAATTAGAGATACAGTCAGAACTCGATTGAATAAATCCTTTTGTAGAGTCTAATTTTTTCACCAACCTTTTTCATTTCTAAATTTTAAAAAGTCAAATAATATTTTGTAAAACATGAGTGTCAGTGATATAAAAGTAGAAATCAATCCGAGATTTCAAAACCACTTTATTGTTATACTTTTCCCATTCTCATTTTGATAAGGGAACCAAGGACAGATACTTATAGTGAGTTCTTTCAAGTCTTTTATACTTAATTATGAAATTAAACAAAAATGTTGTTATAAATATTATGAAATTAAATGTAAAAGTGTTCGAAAATCGTATAGATTTACAAGGACTTTATTTAATCCCTGCAACCACTTATAAATGAAATACGTTCGTGCTACAATTGTATAGCTGGGGAAACCGAGACTCCGGCAGCTCAGGTAACAGGCCCAAGGTCACGGAGCCAGAAGGAGGCGAAAGGCGGTCACCACTTGGTACAGTTCCTGGAGGTACCATGTACATCGTGGCCTGTGTAAACAGTGCCCCATGCCCAGTAGCGGATGGAATTTGAATTCAGTTCTGATTAACTTTATTCCAGAGACCCGTGCCGTGTGAACCGCATTGCGGTGGGGTGGGGGTGGAGGGGAGGCGCGGGGAGTGGGGGGGAAGGTGCTCTTTTCTCCATCCTCCAGCAGATGGAGCTTTTCCCCAGGGCACGTAGCTCACAGAGAGGGTAGCTGGATTCCAGCTCCCATTTACTCCTAATCTGGTTCCCCTCCTCAGGTCACACATAGCGCAACTATGCAGGACAACCCTGCTCGCTCTTTCCTCTCCTAGGCTGGTTTTCCAAGTCTTCTATTTTACTCAGCGAACTATTTTGTGAAAGTATGCAAACTACATCTGTTTCCCCTATGATTGTTTCTCTCCTACAATGTGTGCGGGGCCCAGTGTTCCTAGTTTTGTTGCATGGCTTTCAGTAGGTGGCTTTAGCCTCAGAGCATGGCTTCCTGACCATGAATAGAGGAGGTAGTTCCTGACATGCTCAGACCAGACAGAGCACTGGCCTCTAATGGCCCTTGACAGTAGGTAGAGGCAGTTACAATTTTGTGCCCGAGTCTCCAATGCTGAAGTGTGAGAGACATTGCCTAGAACTGAGTTCTGAGCAAGAATATGTAAAATAAGGCTTGTAAAGCATCAGGAGTTATTTGGAAGTCACTATCCATTGTTACATATATATTTTGTGAGATAATGGTGAATAACTGTATATATAAAGAAAAATCATAGCCAGAGGAATGTATTTGATTCTCAGGGAGATATTTACCATTGTTTTAAAGAGATGATAATAGCAGCCATGTGTATAATGATTGACAGCCTACAGAATGCTTCTAAATGTATGAATCCATTTGCTGCCGATGGGAAGTAGGCTCAGAGAGGTCCTCCCGTGACTGAGTTGGAGAAATTGGGACTCAGACTCAGAGCCTGTAATGTGAGAGCTGAGGAGCTTCTTTCTGTTATTCTGTATAGCAGTATGAAGGGGGAGATGCTGTGGTTTAAAATCTTCTGAGTTATTTCTGAATTCTCACAATATTTTATCATCTGTTTCTATGAATTCAGTTTTGAATTCAAATGGTGGATGGTAGATAAGTTGAAATATGAAGAATGGCAAATTCAAAGTGGCATTTTTAGGAGAAACTTCAGAAAATTCTTTCAACAGTAGAGTCAGACTATGAATGTACATGGTGTTGGAAGTTGTTCTTTCACTCCGAGGTTGATAGTGTTTGATTTTCCTTTTCACAAACGATGTTGAATGCGGTGCTCAATGCCAGATGCTAGCACACAGTGGCAGCCTCTTTTTTCTCTGCATTCCTCAGGTGAGGTGATCAGTTGGGTGGCACTGGACCACGAACAGCAGGTGCACCATCAGGTGACTGTCCTAGTGACCGACCACGGCTCCCCACCTCGAAATGCCAGCATGGTGGTTTATGTCTCAGTCACTGACATCAATGATAACAGGCCATACTTCCCACAGTGCTTCCCCAGGAAGGAACTACACATCAAGGTTTGTGGGGTGCAACAGCCTTGCAATGAACTTGTAGTACTCTTAGTTATTTGTGTTGAGCACCATCTTGTGGTAAAAAGCATGAATTTATCAAATTAGTCATGGTGTGGCAGTGCATTCATTTCTAGAAGACCTAGAAATTGTGCATATGTCCAAAAAAATCCTATTTAAAAAAAAATAAAATGGTTATATGTGCCATTTGTGATCTAACATCCAGCTGTTTTGTGATTAATGGAGTTCTGCCCTGTGTATACAAACACAATGGGTCCCCATTATCAGTCATGCTCAAACAAGGACTGTTTCTCCAATAATGGGCATGCATCTCTTTGTACAGAGCTCCTCATGAGCAGTCGGTGCACATCACTAAGACATTCAGTGAGAGGTAGCAGAACAATCTGTGGCTCTAATGTGGAAAGACATATATCCAGAGATTATAAAAGCTGATCTGTTTGAGGGCACATGCAGAAACTTCTCATTATATTTATATTATCTCACCTTTGTCATTGCTGTGTTTTTGTGTGTTTCATAATGTACACAATGAATTAGCATGCTAGTTTCTGAACATAATTAATAAGTACATGTATCTTGGAGGTGCTTATACTTTTTAAAAATGAATGGATTATATAAATAAAAAATTTGGAAGCTATAGCTCTCAAACAACTGAATTGGATATTCAAATTGTGCTCAGATATGCATAGGGTGCTAAGGAAGTTAATAACTTTAAACTCATCTTCCAAAGTCATATTTAAAGAAACTTTTACCAAAGCAAAATATGGCATTATTGTTATGACTCTAATCATGTCATTAAAATATCTCATGGCTTAATTAGGCAGTAGGATTTTTAAACATGGAGTTCAACTCCACATATAAATTTCAATATTCTAGGAAAGTTTCTGTTAATTAGTTATCTTACCTGTATGAGGTATGTTTCCTGAAATAAAGATTTTTATCTTTTTAAAAAGATTTATTTATTTATATTTAGAGAAAGTGGAAGGCAGGGAGAAAGAGAGGGAGAGAAACATCAGTGTGTGGTTGCCTCTTGAGCGCCCCCCAATGGGGACCTGGCCCACAACCCAGGCATGTGTCCTGAGCGGGAATCGAACCAGCAACCCTTTGGTTTGCAGGCCAGAGCTCAGTCCACTGAGCTACACAACAGTCACGGCTATCTTTTGCATATTTTATACCTTAACAACAATCTTTAAAAAAATACCCTGAGAGGGTTGTGAATGAAAAGATGCTAGAATTCTTAAAATACATTCAAAATCTAAGATTGTTTAATTAATTTGATTTCTTTTTTCATCTCTCAGAGTTAGTTCAAATGCTATAGATAACTTGTTCAAATTGCATAAAAGATTTAAATTGTAATGTGGATTATTTTCATGGATTTATATGCATGTAATTTTTATATGGTAGACATTTGAATTATATGTAGACCTAAAATAGTTTTTTCAAATGCTTGGTTGTAGCGTCTTCTTTACTTAAGTTCATTGTTTTTTCTTTTAAAGCTTTTATCAAGTGATTTCTAAGCTGTTTGTTTTATTGACAGGTTCTGGAAGGTCAGCCAGTAAATATGTTGGTTACAACTGTATTTGCAAAGGATCTTGATGAAGGAAACAATGCAGAAGTTGTATATTCAGTATCTTCAGGTAAACATCACTACCCATAAAGAATTAAGAGCCTTTAAAATTTTCTCTTTTGTTTATTAACTATCTCTCTCCTTCTGGAAACATAGTTAATGTTGAAATTAGCACCAAATTACAAACAAAATATATTTATAATTATCTAGAATCAGCTTTATATTTTAAAAAAATATTTAAAATTTAGTGGAAAACAACCCGCTGACCATTCACCTTAAGTGAATAATTTTTAATAATCTGAAGTGTGAATCAACATTTATTGAAAGGAAAGTAGTAATTAGTAGATAGAAAGTGGTATTACTATAAAGAAATATGACTGTGAGTACCAAGCATCTATGAATCTCTATGAAGACTAACTATTCTTAAGGTTAGAGTATGAATCACACCTAGAAAATGTCACACATGTACAGAATGCATGTGTGTGTGGGAACTTGATAGAGGCAGGCATGCTTTTGTGTTTTTATTTCAGAACCTACACACCTCAGATGTGTTCCAGTGATTAACTTTAGTTGACATTGTGTTTTTACATGATTTTAAAAGACACTCAGTGCTTTGTCAAATTTGACAAAAACGTAAGAAAGCGAGAGACAGCATTGCCCTTACCACAAATAAATTGTCTACCTGAAAATCCAGAAGACGCTATGGGCCAACTATCGGAATTAATGAGATGCAAAATTTCTGGGAACAGCATCACTGTACAAAGTCTCTAATGTTTAAAAAACTAAGCAGGTCTTCAAAGATCTCATTCACCACGAAGTTTAAGCTTCAGGTCCCTTCACTTGCACAGGCTCTTCAAGGGTGGGGTGGGAACCAGGGAGTATTTTATATTTGTAATATTCTATTTTCCTGAAAGAGGGACCCTCAACTTATATAAGTTTCAAAACTTCTGAAATCAGGATCATCCTGATTAGAGCACACGTAGGAAAACTCCAGTAAAAGACATTTGAGCACTTTGTGTAGAGAATTGCAAAATATTAACAAAGCCATGAAAGAAGAATGAAGTAAAAGGCTTGTCGTGTTCCTGATGGGCAGGTTCAGTCCCCGCAGGAGACATGGGGGGCAGTCCTGAGACAATGGGCCGGCACGGAGCCACATGGAGGACTCCTCTTGCTCTGGGTCCTTTTCTCCGCTTCAGAGATGCCTTCTTCTTTTTCATTTCTCCCCCCATTAGTCACCACTCAGTGTTCTCTCCCCAACCTTGGCCTAGTCTAATCTGGTCCTGCAGGGAAGAAGAACAGGCTTGGCTAGCATGCATTCAAGGATCGGTTAGTCCGTGAGATCTTTGTTTCATTTTTTTGTTTCTGTTTTAATTTGGGCTGGGAAGAGAACATATTTTTTGGTATACTTGTAAAACAAAATGGGGTGAAGAGAATACACACAAACACACACATGCAGATTAATAAATTAAGCTGTAGTCCTGATATCATAGCATTATTTATAAATTAAAAACATGCTATATATTATTCATGGATATGTGGACTAGAAATACAAACCCTTACTTTAGAAAAGAAGCTGTCTGTAGAAAGGAAGAGGGGAATGAGGGTTAGAAGTATACACAGGTCCTCTTCTGTACTTAAACCGTCATTTCTGTAAATATTTTTTTAAAGATTTTATTTTATTTATTTTTAGAGAGAGGGGAAGGGAGGGAGAAAGAGAAGGAGAGAAACAGCAATGTATGGTTGCCTCTCACATGGCCCTCACTGGGGACCTGGCCTGCAACCCAGGCATGTGCCCTGACGGGGAATCGAACCGGGACCCTTGGGTTCCCAGCCCACGCTCAATCCACTGAGCGACATCAGCCAGAGGTCTTTAAATATTTTTTAAAGAAATATTGGGAATGGATTTTGAAAATGTTTACATGGATATTCATTATATAATTTTGAATGTTTGAAATATTAATTTTAAAAAAACCATAGCTTCTAAAATGATACTTGGGGTATAGAAATATAAAAATATGGCATAGCAATATAAAAATCATGTTATTCATACCTTTGTTTTTACCTTATCTGATTCCAAAATTGAGGCAACTACAAAATATAAATAAGATTAAAAAATTAATATAATAGGAATGAAGATAGGTATCACATTCAATGAAAGTATTCTATGATGTTCCTGTGAGAATAAAGTCAACAGAACAAGCATAGAAATCACAACTAATGCAGGAATACCTCATTTTATTGCAGTTCACTTAATTGCTCTTTGCAGATACTGCATTTGTTTTAAAAATATAAGATTTATGGCAACCCTGTGTTGAGCAGTTCTATCAGCACCATTTTTGGAAACATTTGCTCATTTTCTGTCTCTATGTCACATTTTGGTAATTCTCATATTTGAAAGTTTTTTCACTATTGTTATATTTGTTATGGTGGTCTCTCATCTTGATGTTAGCATTGTAATTGTTTCGGGATGCCACAAACCGTGCCCAGGTAAGCTAGTGAACTTACTTGATAAATGTTTTGTGTTCTGGCTACTCTATGGACATACTGTCCTTGTTTCTTCTTTCCATCTCCTTAAGCCTTCCTGTTCCCTGAGACACAAAAAATATTGAAATCTCCAGTTAATAGTCCTACAGTGTCCTTTAAATGTCTAAGTGAAACAAGAGTTCAGGTCTCTTACATTAAATCAAAAGCTAGAAATGATTAAGCTTAGTGAGGAAGGCATGTTAAAAGCTGAGATAGGCTGAAAGCTCAGCCTCTTATTCCAAAGATTTAGCCAAGTTGTGAATGCAAAGCAAAAGTCCTTGAAGAAAATTAAAAGTGCTACTCCAGTGATCACACAAATGATAAGAAAGTGAAACAGCCTTATTGCTGATATGGAGAAAGTTCACTGGTCTGGATGGAAGATCAAACCAGCCATAATATTCCCTTATGCCAAAGTCTAATCCACAGCAAAGCCCTAACTCTTTTCAATTCTATCAAGGCTGAGAAGGGTGAGGAAGCTGCAGAGAAAATTTTGAAGCTAGCAAAGGGTGGTTCAGGAGGTTTAAGGAAGGAAGGTCTTTCCCTAACATAAATGTTTAAGGTGAAGCAGCAAGTGCTGATGTAGATGCTACAGCATCTTATTCAGAAGATCTTGTTCAGATAATTAATGAAGATGGCTACACAAAACAACGAATTTCCAATGTAGACAAAACAGCCTTCTATTGGAATAAGATGCCATCTATCACTTTCTACCTAGAGAAGAGAAGGCAATATCTAACTTCAAAGCTTCAAAAGACAGGCTGACTCTCTAATTAGGGGCTAATGTAGCTGGTGACTTTAAGCTAAAGCCAATGCTTATTTACCATTTTGAAAATTCTAGGGCCTATAAGAATTATGCTAAATCTACTCTGCTTGTGCTCTAAAAATGGAACAACAAAGCCTGGATGGCAGTACGTCTGTTCACAACATGATGGTTTTACTCAATAGTTTAAGCCCACTGTTGAGATCTACTGCTCAGAAAAAAAGATTCTTTTTAAAATATAATTGCTCATTGACAATGTACCTGGTCACCCAAGGTCTCTGATGGAGATATACAATGAGATTAATGTTGTATTTATGCTTGCTAATACAATATCCATTCTGCAGCCCATTGGCCAAGAAGTAATTTTGACTTTCAAGTCATTATTTAAGAAATACATTTCATATGACTATAGCTTCTGTAGATAGTGGTTCCTGTGATATATCTGGGAAAATAAATTAAAAACCTTCTGGAAAGAATTCATCATTCTAGATGCTATTAACAACACTTATGCTTCATGGGAAGTGGTCAAAATATTGACATTAACAGGAATTTGGAGTTGATCAGAACCCTCATGGATGACTTTGAGGGGTTCAAAACTTCAGTGAGGGAAGTACATGCAGATGTGGTGGAAATACCAAGAAACTAGTATTGCAAGTGGAACCTAAAGATGTGACTAAATTACTACAATCTCATGACAAAATTTGAGCAGTTGAGGAATTGCTTCTTATGAATGAGCAACAAAAGTAATTTCTTGAGATGGAATCTACACCTGGTGAAGATGCTTTGAAGATCGTTGAAAGGAAAACAAAGGATTTAGAATATTACATAAACCTAGTTGAAAAGCAACAGTAGGGTTTGAAAGGATTGACTCCAGTTATGAAAGAAGTTTTCATGGAGCTAAAATGCTATCAAACAGCATTGCATGCAACAAAGAAATCATTCATAAAGGGAGTCAATTGACTTAGCAAACTTGATCAATGCCTGATTTCAAGAAATTGCCAGAGCCACTGCAGCCTTCAGCAACCACCACACTGATCAGTCAGCAGCTATCAACATCAGGCAAGACCCTCCACCAGAAAAAAATATTACAACTTGCTGAATTAGGGGTGTCCAACCTGCGGCCCGTGGGCCAAATGCAGCTCAGGATGGCTGTGAATGTGGCCCAACACAAATCATAAACGTGCTTAAAACGTCATGAGATTTTTTTGTGATTACTTGTCACAATGTATTTAATGTGTGGCCCGAGGCAACTCTTCTTCTTCCAGTGTGGCCCAGAGACACCAAAACATTGGACGCCCCTGGTAGATGGTTAGCATTTTTTAGCAATAGATTATTATTTAATTAATATACACACATTTTTTAGACATAATGCTACTGAACACTCAATAGACTACAGTGGAGTATAAACATAATTTTTAAATACACTGGGAAAGGATAGCAAAGGGACATACATGAATGGGAAATTAAGATTGGCTGTGAGTTGACAATTATTGAAGCGATGTGATAGTCACATGAGAGTTCATTATATCACTTTGTCTACTTTTTACATGTTTTAAAATTCCATACTAAATTTTAAAAAACATCTGTTCTTCTTCTTGTGTACATTTTTAGTATTACTTTTTATGTTTATTTTCTCACAGAGCTTGACACACATACTCTTCCAAATAATCACAGATGTATTTTGATTAATTAATTCTGTTTCCTGCATTGTCAATTAACATTAATTTCTTACTTTTGTGTGTATGTGTATAGAAGACAGGTCTGATCACTTCAAGATTGACGCCAACAGTGGTGAAATCAGAACAACCACGATACTTCTGTATGATTACAGACCTTCCTACAGGTTGACTGTAACTGCCAGGGACCAGGGCATGCCTCCTCTTCAAGGACAGGCAGTTATTAATATTCAGGTAATGTTCTGTCATCGCCATAAAAGGTGGGAGGGTGGGTGTTCTAAGGTGCCATTTGATTTCTATATAATTGTATAGAGTGAAGATACACTAAATATATGAATACTCCTTTTAGAGAGCATTGCACATATGTGGGCCTTTTTCTTATCACTAGAGAAATGATTAGACTCAAATACATTTTTATTTGAACTTTGCACAGGTCTTGAGAAGATATTTACCTTCATCACTGTATAAACATTTGTTGCTTTGTTTTAATAAACAACAAAAACTGTCTTTTCATTTACTTTTTTCCCATTGCAAAGAGCTGTTTAACTTGCCAGAGAAAATTTTACATAAACAAATGGCCAACAATAAATCACATAGTTTTTTTGTAATAATTTTTAAACTTAGGAAAGTCACTTGGGATCCATATTCTAAGGCGTTACTTTAATCAGAATGAGCCAACAAGTTGTGGGAAATCTTCGTAGTAGGAAAAAATTATACCAGCAAGTCAAAAATAAGATGACTGTGCATAGCCATTTCTTTGTTCGTGCACATGAAAATCAGTAATATTAATATTGGCATGTATAAAAATCAAGATTGTATAGCCCCAAGAGTTCTGTTTCCAAATTATATTCTTTATTGATTGAGGATGTGTGTGTTAGGAGAAAGTTCTGTATCATAATTCCTCAAGTCCCTGGTTGCAGATAAACAAAGACACACGATTCATAAATGAACACAGATGTTGTCTTTATGGATGTATTGGTCTCTAGGATTTAGAGTAATTGGGAGAACTAGCTATTCCACATTATTCCTGAAGAATCACAAGACTGCCGTTCAGCTGCACTATACTATGTTGATGGCCTCACCAGCCTAGACTGTATATCATTTCACACATTAGAACAAATAGGAAGTGGAAAATTTTGTCCTTTCTTATCTCCTGGATATTATGCCATTTTCAATCATCACAGGCACACTGGAATTATATAATAAAAATAAATTTTATCACCAATTAACATATGTATTTCACACAAATAGGAGGAACTATTTTCCAAAATAACATCATCACATGTACTGATTCAACTGTTAAAAAATACCTCAGGTTAACAACTCCTTTTAATTCTTATTTCAGGTGATACCACTATCCAAAGGGACAGCCACCATTTCTCAGAATATTAGACACTTAGTTATACCAGAAAACTTGAAGCCTGCAAAAATAATGAGCTTGGTAAAGTCACCTGATCACTCCCAACAACATCATAATGGAAAACTACATTTTAGTATTGCTGCAGAGGACAAGGATGGTCATTTTGAAATCAACAGCTCAACAGGCGACTTGTTCCTTTCTAAAGAACTTGATTATGAGATGACATCTCATTATCTTTTCAGGGTGGTTACTAAAGACCATAGCAAAACCCCTCCTCTGTACAGCACAGTCTTCCTTAGTATTGATGTGGAGGACCAGAATGACCATTCCCCATCTTTCCAGGATGAGTTCATTGTGATAAGCGTAGAAGAGAATGTCCCCATAGGAACTCTGGTGCACGTCTTCAATGCCAAAGATGGAGATGGCAGTTTTTTGAACAGTAGAATCCAATACTTCATTGAATCCCACCACCCAGGAATCAATCCATTTCTCATCCACCCCTCATTTGGCACATTAGTCACTGCATCCCCTCTTGACAGAGAGAGAGTTCCGACTGTTGTCTTGACCATAACTGCATCCGACCAGGCTGTAAATGTGACGGACCGGCGACTGAGATCGCTAGTGGCAAAGGTGGTGGTTTTGGATGTAAATGATCACAGCCCCAATTTTATGTCTTTCCCCATCACGCATGTCAAAGAGGATGCCGCAGTGGGCTCCTTGGTGCACCACATAACTGCCCAAGATCCCGATGAAGGAAGGAATGGAAGAGTAACATACAGCATTCTCTCAGGAAATGAAAACATGGCCTTTATGCTCGATAAGTCATCAGGTATTTGTCACTGTCAATCAAAGCCTCTGATCACTTGCTTACATCTATTCTTTTCATTTCCCTCTGTTAAAATGACTGTTGTAAAGGAACAAGCTTTAAAGAAATGTGACCTGATTTTGCCTTTAACTTATATATTGGTAGGCACAGAAGTTGTATTCAGAGAGCCAACTGTAATTGGCCTGTTTGTTAATATTGCCTATGCTTTGTAGCTAGCTCACATTTCATGGGATGGATCTATAGTAGCAAACCTCTTTGCCCCCACTGTGGGTCCTCACAGGGTAGGAGAAGGTACCAAAAATGCAAAAAGGTAGAATATGACTAGTCAACAGCATTATTCAATGGCTTTAGCTTGGAAAATTATATTTAAGATCATACATTTGTAAAGAGTTGGAAATAATGTATTTTTAATTTTTTTATTTTATTTATTTATTTATTTTAGAGAGAGTGGGAGGGAAGGAGAAAGAGAAGGAGAAAAACATCAATGTGTGGTTGCCTCCCACACACCCTCTACTAGGGATCTGGCCTGAAACCCAGGCATGTGCCCTGACTGGGAATCAAACCGGCCACCCTTTGGTTCTCAGGCCGGTGCTCATTCCATTGAGCTACACCAACCAGGGCAAGAAATAATGTATTTTTAAATGGCTGGGTTGATTTGGGCATAAGACCCTTCTCATGTCAACTGCACCATTTTATTTTTTGCAGAAGCATTTATTATTCCCTGTCAGGGACTTTATAGCAATGTCACTCGCTATTACTGTACTTGGCTTGCTATTACCATGTTGCCAGATAACATCTACTAAAAGTTTTGATGTAGTTTGATGGAAGATTATAGATATAAAGTGTCACTCTTGTGAAATTGGAAATGAACTTCCCTCAATCTGATTTTAAGGAGATATTGAAGAGATGGACTACCATCTCAATCTCTAAAAAAAAACGCTATTTCTGCATGAGCCCCAGAAAAAAAAAATCTCAAATGTATGCCAATTGGCCCAACTATTAGTAAGACCATGATTTGGAGTGGGACTGAATGTGTAGGATTATAGTCTGGCTATACACTGTTGAAAATTTTTATCAAAATATTTATTGAATCCTGTACATATGGTTCCATTCTGAGGCATGCGTGAATACCACCTAAAAGCCCAGCTGACAGAGAGATAGTCCAGACCTAGTTACTGATTACCGTTAGAGCAGGGCTCTCCAAGGACCCATTTCAACAGTCCTTAAAATGCTTTCCATGACAGCTAAGGCAGGTCTATTTCAGATTGTTAAAGAGGATGGATAAAATTAGAACTGCGCCTCAATAATAGAGGCATCACGAATCTTGAACAATTGCAGTGGCTGTTTCAGTTGAGATCTTTTTCAAAGACATAAAATGATAATTGCTGAATACATTACTGTGTTTCTCTCACAAGGCTCATATTTCTTGTAAAGAAGACATAGCGAATTTTTCAATGGCTTTTGGCTGTGAAGTATGAAATAATACATAATTACTGGACAGCTGTTTTACAAAATCTGAAGCAGTAAACCTCTTTAATCATTTGAAGAAAAGTTCTTACAGGATGACTGTGTGTTGGAGAAGCAAACAGCAATCCTAAAAGAAAACATGTGACAGCTGGAATCACGGGACAGCGACAGTGCGAGACTTCACAGCACTTTGCTCATGAGAGTTACATGCTTCGGTGGCAACAGGATGGAGACACGCTGTGTTCATGAAATGTGTCTGGGTTATAAATCTTTACTGTTTTTTGTTACTAAAGAAGACAGTTACCAGAATAAGTATGAAGAAAGGATAACAAAAACTGAATTTTTTAAAGACTAAATATCTTAAAGAATGTAGCCATACTCACCTTTTTGCAACTTGGTCACTTTAAACACGAATTGCCATTGACCTGAAGGTAGAGGTTAGGTACCGAAATAGTTCTGATGTAATCTTCACAGTAAATAATTGTATACGATAGACTACTTCTGAATTTTTCATGCATCCTTATACTTTAAATTAGGATGACTTTTCTGATGAAAAATGTCATTTTACTTCATATAATATTTAAATTTAAAGTTAGTTCATAAGATTTCTTATTTAACCAAGAAAAATTCTGAAGTTTTAGATGTAGGTAGAGTGAGCTTGGCTATTGCAAAGAGTATTTATTATATGTTACCTTTCTTCACTTTCAAAACAGGCTTACTCACAACAACCTGCTCTCTGGATTATGAAACTAAAACCGAGCACATTCTGACCCTTCTGGCGCTGGACGATGGTGTCCCGGCACTGTCTTCGTCCCAGACTCTGACAATCACTGTTCTTGATGTAAACGATGAGGCACCCGTGTTCAAGCAGCACCTATATCGAGCTTCAGTTAAAGAAAACCGAAGTCCGGGGGAGTTTGTCACAAGGGTTGAAGCTATGGACAGAGATTCAGGTAATTTAAAATATGGAAACTAAGTAATTAGTGCTAAAAACAAAAATTGACATTATTTAAACTAGTAATGTCCCAGAAAAATGAAACACTTGTGAGTCATCTCAAACTTCTCATGCCTCTTTAAATGGCATTCATAGAAAACCTCTCCACATGTAAAGATGATGTGTGTTGTTATATAGCATTTTCTCATATTGATCTTTGTGATTATTTATAGTAGAGTGATATGCACCTAATTAATATAGAATTTATTGATTTTATTGTGATAATAAGCAGAAGCATAGACTAGGTATCCCATTTTTTTCAGAGTCTGCTAGATACATTGAATGCAGGAAGGCGAATGGTTAGTTCCTCTCTGTGTAGCATAACAGAAGAGACAGGGCGCTGACGTCAGACTTCCTGGGTTTGACTTCCAGAACTGCCATTTACTTAAGCTGTGTAACCTTGACCAAGTTACTGATCCTCTCTGTTCCTCCGTTTGCTTATCTCTAGAACAGGGATAAGAATAATACCTGATTCATAGTTTTAAGTATCTGGCACAATAAATGGTCAATAGATGTGTTAACTTCTGTTTTTATTATTATTACTATTATTAATGTCAACAACTATGCTGAGACAAATGACTTTGAAGTAAATGGTACCCTGGCTAGGAATCTGTAAATTCCTAGAATATCTTAGAATTACTTTTCAATATGATTGACCTTTTCGGCATTTAAGTTTCAGTAACTTTAATAAAATCCTGTTTTTATTTTAAACAAAATAATTATAAAAATTACAGTGAACTATTTTCCATTAACACCATATGCCAAATTTTCCTATCTGAATTAATATGACTAGTTTACTAAGCCAGTCTTCTGACTCACATTTGTGCATACCAAGTGGCATTATATAATCAGTGAAATATTTTGTTCTTTCTTTATAAGAATAGTAATAGATATTTCTATGGAGAAATACTATTAATAATAGCATGTTCCTCCTATTGCAAAGGGGTAAAAATATATATTTCCTCGAGCTTTTAATGTAAATTGTATGCCACTCAGATGCATTGCCACTTTGGAAAACATCGTCTTTTAATGAAATACATGCATTTAGATGTGATGTTACAAAAACTTTCAAGGGCTAACCTAATCTCTCTTTTGACCAGAGCGGGGCAGTGTGATCAAACAGTTTTTCTTACTTTGCTCAAAGACTGGAGTGTGCTAACAGCTGCTTGTCCCAACCAAGCTTGAAGAATTTATGTAGCACATTGCTCACAGTATGGCTTTCAGGGTGATAGAAACAAAGGAGAGTATACATAAGCCTTATATACATAAGTAACGACTGCTTGTCCCACCCATGCTTGAAGAACTTATTTAGCACATTTCTCACAGTATGGCTTTTAGGGTGATAGGAGCAAGGGAGAATATACATAAGCCTTGTGTTTCACCATAAGTCTGGTTTAGTAAAGTTCTGTTAGTGTGTGCTCTCGTACAGATTGAACGACACGGGGCCTGGGGCACCATCGAAACCCCTTCCCAGAGTCCATAGACATGTGTCCGTGATGTGCGGTTTAGCAACCATTGAAGTATGTGAAATGCTTCCTCCCCCTGACCTTACTTTCGCTTCTTAATTTTATTTTTTTGTAATTGACTCTACTGAAAGGATGACTTTTGCTTTAAATGTTTGAAGAGAGAAGAAAGAATTTCTCTCAAATTTGTACATATCAACTAAAGATGATTACCATAAAAATTCTTTCTGATGTTTACTGTCGAGTTCCCGGGTGTTAGTGTTATTTTCTTTTAGAACCAGTAGCCTGCAGCCTGTTCCTTGAATTGAATGTTCATTATTCTAGAGAATACGGTTTGCTGAACAGAGAATTTAGACATTAAATTATTGTTTTTCTGGCTTTGCTTTTATGTATGCTTTAAATACACATTTAACATCGTCCTGAGTCCCAGATACCTTCACAGGTTTTGGAAACGATTTTAGTTTACTGGAAATCTTAGTGTTTTTAATAAGGCCAGATCTGTCAAGCAAGTAGTTACGTAAATGCATGTTAATTTGTGTGTATGCATGTGGTTTTGAACATATTTCCCTTGGATTTTTTTATTGTTTTTTGATTTTTTGGCTTACTGGATTAAAACAATGAAGAAGGATTATGCATGAGAATTAAATGACGTAGTCAAGATTTTAAGATACTGGCATCACATAGGAATTTATGAATGGTTTACTTTGTAGTACATATTTTAAAAAATACTATATAGCATTACTTAATACCAGAAAGCTTAACATATGTTTTCTAACATTCCACCATGTAGTTTTTAAAAACGTAAGCCTAAAGTGTCGGCCTTCAAAACCCATGGGAATTTGAGCACTGAATGTTTATGATGTATGACTCACACTAGTTCTAACAGGAGTTTTTTCTTATATTAAAACGGGAAAACAACTCCCCGGTTTTAACTAAGATATTAAAACTGCTACAGCATTTGGTGCCACCAACAAGAGCTCCATTGTTAGTGAGCAAGGGTCTTCCCCCAGACGCCCCTCTCTGCCGCCGCCGAGAGGACAGGGTGCCCTGGTAGCGAAGGTGATGCCCTGCCGGCTGATAGGTTTACTTAAGAGTGGCAACATGAATATAAAATAATTTAGCAGCAGATTGCCATACAGAAGTGTGGAGTTCTAGAATGAGATCTTATTCTCTCTTCCGTAAAAATTGTATCCTCCATCTGGGTTTAGCTTGAATAAGCTCTACCTCTGGCTTCTTGGAAAATGTCTCACACTAGATGAACAACTGCACCCAACATCCTACACTTGGAGCAAGGGAGAAACACGGTCACGGCAGCATTTCATCTGCTTCACGGAGCCGGAGGCACCATTCATTGTCAAATGTGTCTAATTTTAGAAATGTGAAAATGTGAAAAAGAAGTTTTAGAATTAATGAAATAGTAAACAGAAAAAATAAAAAAAGAGTAAGGACCACTCATGACCTCACTCACCCAGAGAGAATCACTGTTGAAATTGATTTGTAGTCTTATTTCATTTAATTCACGGTACTGTAATTATATAATTGCTTACTTGTCTGCCTGTCCATTAGGCCATGGACTTCTCATGGATCCAGGACGTAGTTTATTTACTTCTATCCCATTCCCTTAGCTACTGCTCAGGATCAATGACTTAGGAGCTCAGTAAATATTTTTGACTGTGTGATCTGAGACACTGAAGCATCTGTAAAATGTGCTGCTTCAAGTCGCCTTCACGCTTCAGAATTTGTTCATTTCTTTATCCCTTCATTCAATCCAACAGGCACAATCCTGTTTTTGCTTCAGAAATGTCTGGGTTGCAGGGCATCGTACAGTTGAGAGATCACATGAAAAATGATGTTCCTAAAAAGCATATCTGAAAAGAGCACTCCTTCGGCCAGAATTCTTTATTAATTCCCTATGGTTTCTGTGGGAAAGTTCTATTGTCTTTTAGCTTTACAATGAGGCATTTTTCTGAAGTGACTCCAGTTTTCCCCTGTCCTCGTCTCCTATCACGCTCCCGCCCTTTACTCTAGGACAGGGCTCTACACACTCTTCTCTGTGAAGGGGGAGAGAGTAAATGTTTAGGCTTTGCAGTCCACACGGTCTCTGTTACTCACCTCTGTCATGGCAGTGAGGCAGCAACCATAGAAAATACATAAAGAAATGGGTGTGGCTCTGTCTCAGTAAAAATGTACAAAAGCAGGGGCGGGCTGGATTTGGCCAGTGGGCTGTAGTTTGCCAACTGCTGGTCTAATGCATGTATCTATTTAAAGCATCTAAGTTACTTGCTACTTTCTGCTCATCAGATCCAATTATGATGTCATCAAAGTAATGGGTCAATGCAATGCTCTACTGGATGCCAAGATGATCAATATCTTTGCCAGCAGATGATGGCGGACAGCAGAAAGGTTTAGCCTGTAGATGTACTTTGCTGTTCCCGCCAGGTGAAAGCAAATCACTTCTGTAGTTCTTACAAACTGGTGTAGAGAGTTGGTTTTAAAAAGGTGTCTCCCCATCATCTACAGTCTACGAAGAGACAACTACTGGGCAGTTTTCAAGGATGCTCGCGTCCCTCTTACCAATGTCTTTCTAAGAGTGTTTATGAAGGAAGAATCCTCTGAACTCAGGCTATGTAATGGGGGAAGCATGTCAGACATAGTAAATCCATCTTAACATTCCCAGTTCCTTAAGCTTTCATTTCTTTATAGTACAGAACAAGGGATGATCTGGCCCCTAAGCCTAAATGATAGGTCAGTGTCAAATCCAGCCAATCGAAGAAACTGTCAAGAGACATAGCTATACAAACTAACACATTAAATTCATGATCTCTGGTAAGCACACCATGTCAATACATCCAGCCTAAATCAAAGCTCTGTTTTATTTTTCTGGATTTCACATCCATAAAAATGACTTCCACACATATTCCCCAGGTTTATTCCAATATAAGCTAGAAAACTTGATGTTCTTTTGAAACGATAAGCTGTCTCCAACTGAGTCAGATTCATACATGACCACTGGCAATATGTTGAGATCTGACTCTGGTTATGGCTCTTCAGGTCAATAGGCATCGCCTTGCAAGAAGTTACCTCTTGTATCTGCCACTCGATTTGGGTCTGATCTCAGGAAGATTAATTTTAGAGCTCCCATAGAAGATTTCTTGTGTTCTGACTATGACTGAGCTGCAAGTTTAAAGCCTCAGCTTATAATTTTCTTTCTATAAGTTCCTTGTACATTCAGAAACAGCTATCTCACATCACATTCCTTTTTACTGTCATATGGCCCAAGTCGGCACCATTTGGTCCTCTCAGGAATTTGAGTCCTTTAATAGTCACTTATTGCAATCCAACATGGGTGATAATTTAATTGATTGTGATATCATTGCAAGTGGTGAATTACTAGTATTCCTTCCCCATGGCCAAGGAACTCAGCAGTGCATTCAGGCCTAAGACATAATCAAACCAACTCCAGAGTTCCTGTCACTTGGGGCCCACTGCTGGTGCCAAGCACAGTATCAGTCAGGCACAGTGAGGAAAACCAGATGTTACAACACGGGTGTTGGAAGGCTGGGTAGGCGAAAGGGGAATCTTGAAGTAACCCAGGAAAAACACTGGAAAACAAGAAGAGGTTGAGGTGATCAGAACCTCAAGAAGGAGCCTTGCAGAGCCTGGTCCTGGGAGTACCAAAGAGGCTGGAGGCTGTGAGCAGTCGCAGCAGCCAGGTGAAATGGCATGACAGCAAATGGGAGGAGGAAGTCCTATCTCCTCTCCTTCTGAGTCTCAGCCTCCCTGCAAGGTCCCTTGGGTGCCAACACTCTTTCTTCCCCCTTACCCTTTAAATTCTATTCATTGTTAGGGTCTCGGCTTATACAAAAGGCAGCTGGTACTTACACAGTCGTTCTTATCAGGTGGAATAATAATTGCCTGCTTACTTACCTGTATCCAGTGCTGTACTGTAAGCACTGTGAGAGTAGAGAAGTTGTCTTCTTGCTATCAGTTTTATTCTTAGCTCCTGGCCATGGTACCTTGGCACTTACCATCACCTTCTCTATGTTTATTGAGTGAAATAATTAATGAACAAAACTTTACCTGTGATAAATCTTCCCTAATCCACTTCTTCAGTGATTTAATATATTCTACCACATTGTCTATAACTCATTGATTTAATTATCCCCCCCACTATAGAGTAACTCTGAGGGTCAAGATGATTACTTATTATTCAGTGGTACCTTTCCAGTGCCTGGCACTCAGTAGATGTGCATTACGTAAAGGAACACATGAATGAATGCATGCATGCATGAATGAATTAAACTTCCAAATAACTGGAGCTCAATGCAAACACATGGGTGTCATCTGTGTATGAGTGGAAACTGAAGCCATTGGGTTGGGAGGGAGGGAGAATGAATTCCTTTTTTCTCCTTTCCTCCTTTCCTCTCTTTTTCTCTCCCTCCCTCCCTTCCTCTCTCCCTTTGTTCTTTCCTTTTTGTTTTTTTAACATCATTCAACAATATCTTAAGGTAAGAACTAAAGTTGACAAGTAGATTTTGTAACCAGAAGCTCATTGGTGACTTTAGAAAGAGTGGCTAGGTATGGCAATGGTTTCAAGCTAGCTGCAGAGAATGGACAGTATTTTTAAAAGAAACTTGGCTATAAAGAAAAGGAAAAAAAATTCTTGAGTCTTATAGGTAGAGAAGAATATAATTTTAGGGAAGAAATTAATAAGAAAGATTAGAACTGATAGGAAAATTCCAAGGAAAGTATTTGAAGAATTACTTGGCCATGAAGACAGAAAGCAGAATATAGAGTTGAGTATAGATGCAGGAAGTTGAGGGGATTTTTTCCCAGTGCCTCCATTTTTTCTTGTAAATAAGGAGGGGAGGGGTCTGTGAAAGTGAGCCAAGAGGTGTTTGGGTAGGAGGCATGAATGGGAAATAAGTGATCAAGAAGATTTGGAAAGATGGCCAGGTGACAAGGACTTTCAGTGGCCTCAGTCTATGCTGTTGTGAAATTTCCTCCAGCACTAGTTATCTGCTGGATATTCAAGGAGGGCAGAGAAATGGCCGAAGTGATCCTGGGTCAGAGCTTTGCTGGTCACCTTTCGCAAAAAGCCACAGGACCTGAGGAAATCTGCGAGGTGGCTAAAGCGAGAATTCATGGGGGTAGGCCTGGATAGGAAAGGAAATGAATTGAGGGGGAAGGTTGTTCCAGATTGGGAGAAATGAAGGCGGCCTGAGGCCATAGGTCTTGGGGTCAAGAGTAGATGTACGTGTACACAGGCACAGGCACACACACATCCTTCACTGGGTGTGGTTGTAAGTATACCACACAGTAGGCTCAGGTCCAGCTTCCCAAACTGCTTAGTAAGGTCATGGAATTTGACTGAATAATCTCTAGTTTACTTTATTCCCTTAGTTTTCAAGTTTGGTGACGCTCTCTTTGTTCTGGCGGATTGTAAGGGTATATGGAGGAAGAAGCAAGGAACTGGGTTCCAAAAGAGTCACAGTAAAATACTTTAAATTTATCTCATGGTATTTAAGTTGTGAAGGGTGTGAAAATGTATGTATGCAAACGGTTGTTATAAAGAAAGATCGTATTTATCTTTAATAATACACCAGGAGAGTTGGAGGTGAGTGGTTATTTTACAGATAAAAGCTGTATTGAATAATAGGAATAATAAAATCAGAAAGTTTTTAAAAAGTCAGGGAAATACTGGTTATAGTGGCAAAGCACATCAGAGGACAATGGGAACAATGGAAGGAGGGGAAATATAAAGATTTGAGTTTATGTTGAAACATTTAAAGATATTTTCTAGGTTTGACCAGTGCTAGGAATTAAACATGTATAATATTTAATATATAATATTGTGTATAACATATAATAAAATCATATAGTAAGTGATAACATTTATTTTAAAACTAAAAGGTCCAAACGTGAAAGGCGCTGTTTGCCATGTCAGCTCCTCATGGGAGCACCTGTTTGACTGAGCCCCGGCTCCCTGGCAGATCAGCTTGTCACCTAATTTTGCTCACCAAATATTCAAGGAACAAGTCAAGTAGATGTAAGATGGTGTTGTTCCCATTTGTATAATGTAAGAAGAGATAGACAGGAATAACTGGCTGGAAGTTTTAGAAATTCTGTCTTGGGTAGAGGAGAGATTGTGTGATCATTATGAGATCAAAGTAATCACTGTGCTATTAAATAATCATTAATGTAGTACTATGACCAATGCTTAGTGATAGAATGAAATATTTTGGTGATCCCTGGCCATATCATATCAAATATGTTGATCCTATCTTATTAGACTTTTTAAAATGTCATTCAAATGCCTGCAGGTTATCTCAAATATCTTTTGTCTTTCAAGGGACGTAGTAAGAAGAATGTATAGTTATTTTTATATAAAACTGGCATGATATTCCACTCCTCCCAACACTCATTCCTATATTACATTCATTAGATCATAGTGAAATTTACATTTTTAAGATGTAAATTTTGCAAGATGGAAATGTGTTCATTGAATTTTTTTTGTTGTT
>PVJI01021427.1:0-27095 GCA_004026765.1 Micronycteris hirsuta
CATAATCTCATGAATAATCAATCCTATGTAAATTGGCCCCTGATAAAAACCCTGGCTGGGCAAGCCACGAGGCTTTTTCCTGGAATTGGGAGGAATCAGCCACGTAGCCCCGGTATTACTTTCCCCGCGTGTCACGGTATGACACGCACCGAGTCACGGCAACCACGGGTGTCGGCAGGCCCGATCTACCCCGTGTCAATATGTATGTATGTGTATATATATGTATGTATGTATAAGGAACTTGTACAACTCATTATAAATAAAAAACCAACTTTAGAAAAATGTGCAGAGGAGCCTGATTAGACATTTTGCCAAAGAATACACACAAATGGCCAACAGGCATATGAAGAGATTCTCAATATCACTAATCATTAGAGAAACGCGGACTAAAACCACAATGAGATATCACATCTGTTAGAATTGCTATTATCCAAAAGGCAAAAGGTAACAAGTGTTGGCAAGGCTGTGGAGAAAAGGCAACCCATGGCACCATTCCTAAGAATGCGCATTGGTACATTAGCACAGACATTGTGGAAAAAAGCATGGAAGTTCCTCAAAAATAGAATGAGCATATAGGACCCAGCAACCCCACTCTGGGTGTGTATGCAAAGGAAACAAAATTACTGTCTCAAAGAGGCATCTGCGCTCCTGTGTTTAATACAGTATTATCCACAATAGCTAAGATGTAAAACAACCTGTTGATTGACAGAATGTTGCCCCCCATTTGTATCTCCAAAAAATTAGAGCTGATGCTGATGCTGCTGATGGAAAACCACATTTTCAGAGCTGTTGACTTAGGCAATGGCCCACCTATCTGCACCTATTGTTTTCTGTGCCTTCTTAGTCCCAGAATCCATCCCTGACTGAGTATAACCCTGAGGCTTCTATTTAGCTCAGACTGGCCCTGGTGGATCTCCCTGTCATTATCTTTAATTCCGATACATAATGATTCCTATGCATGCTGGAGTTACAGAACCTCTGGTGTAGGTGATTTAATCCAAGAGAAGCAACTACCAAAAAGAACAGTGCCGTACGGAAGGGAAAGAGAATGGGGGTCACTGACAGGAGGAGCCAAGTCAAGTGTGGGGGAGAGAAGAATGGAAAGAGGGCAGGATCTACCCCCAGATGGTAGCATCAGAGGCTCTTCACCAGCCCTGCTCCCTAAATTCCACAGGCAAAGCAGAAGCTCTATAGAAGGAAGGCAACAAAGTCAATGCTTTGCAGTAGAAGTTGAATTAATGGACTGGCTAAAATAAGAATTTAGTAAGAGTATTAAAATAAAACATACACATATCCTCAAAGAAACAGGGAGAATATTACAAACATGAGCCAGGAACAGTCATCAGGAGGTAGTATGTGGAGATTCTGGGTATGAAAAATACAATAGTTGAAATAAAAAACTCAAAAGGGGAGCTGAATAACAAAAAGAAGAGTGCTATGAAGAAAACACCTTAAAAATACCAGGTGAGGTGCATGGGTACTTTGTGGTACTATTGACATAAAATAAAAGCACAGATATACAAAACAGCATGAGGTATCTTCCCAGAATATGTATATGCACACATCTCAATGCACATGGATTAGAGTGACCAGCTGTGGTGTGGAATTGGAGTGGGGAAGAAGATTAAGGAGAATACAACGAAATGGCAAAGGCCTTGCACAGACCACTGATGCACTCTGCTATGATAAAGAGTGTGAAAACTCAATTTTCTGCCTCTGGGGACCAAAATTGTAACTCTTATTTATAGAATGCCATTTTTTAAACTGTAAAAATAATGGTTGTGTTGATGTAGAATAAATTCATGGGTGTGGTTTTTTCCCTAATTTAAAAATATTGTAATTTTTGTTTTGTAATAATATGTAAGCAAAAAGTGAATGCTTTCCTCCAGGAAGTAGTTTATATGCTGAGATAACTGGACATTAATCAATTTATACATTTGCAACATTGAACCAATTTGTTTTGGTTATGAGTCACATGAAAACCTTCAACAATGCAATGACATTTTACATTAATCCTCCAGATAACTTTCCGGTCTGTAAATGTCATCAGAAAAGAAAAAGAGAGATTTATCTTCATTGAAATTGTCTAAGCTTCTGAATCTTGTTTATCACTTGCTTTGTTTTAGTCATCAAAATTTCCATTTCTAGTTTTCAACCAGGTTAATGAAGAACAACCTTTATAGTGAAAGATTCAGACACTCAGGGAGGAAGCTCAAGACCCAGACTTGTACCTACCTTTCCCTCTTTATGGTTTTCATGGTTCCGAGGAAGGCACTCAATACCGTATTTTGCTGTGTATACTGTGCACCCATGTTTCTGGCCCAAACTTTTAGGGGGAAAAAATTTCATTTTAATGTTTCAATTCAATTTTAATTTATTTATATTTACAAATTTGGGGATTGTTGTATTATAAAAGAGTTTTAGCATTTCTTTTTGAACATATTACAGTACAAGAAATTTTATGTAACAAATAATTACAAAACACAAGAACGGATACAAGGTATTTCAGGTACTACCCATGTTTAATGCGCATCCTTATTTTCCCCTCAAAAATTTGGGCAAAAAAGTGCACATTATACATGGCAAAAAATACAGTAACTTCCTTTGCATCTCCATCTCTCAAAAATCTTTCTAAAATAGGACCAGCCCTTGCCATCTCTCTCATTATGTTGTGTTAGGCACCATTTGGATTAGTTATCTATTGCTGCATAGCAAACTGCCCCAAAACTCAGTGACTTAAAACAATACACATCAATTATTTCACGGTTTCTGTTGAGACAGGAATACAGGTATGCCTGAAATGGGTCCTCTCCCAAAGATGCAATCAAGCTTCAACCAGGGGAAAATCCACGGCCAAACTCACTCAGGGGTTGCTGGCCAAATCCAGGTCCTTGAGGACTGAACTGAGGGCCTCAGTTCCTTGTCACATGCGCCTGTGAAGCATGCTGCTGCTCTACCAAAGCCAGCAAAGGGGAAAGTCTGGAGCAAGATGGAAGTCACACGGCTTTGTGACCCAGTCATAGAAATAGCATCATTCATATTCTTTGACTAGAACAGATCCACTAGGTCCAGCCCACAGGCAAGGGATGATGTTAACCCAAGGTCATAAATACCAAAAAGTGGAATCATTGGTGGGTCTTAAGCATGCCTCATGTGTGTGAATATGTTCCTGTAAGGGAATCATTTCTCCTATATTAAGACAAAGATGATGAGGTAAGTGAGGTTCATTAATTTGATCAAATTCACATAGCTAGCAAAGGTGTGTCCAGAAGTTGAACTTAGGTCTTGCCAGGCTCCACCATGATCTTAATTATCTCACTATCCAGCCCGATCAGTAATACATGGCAACTTTAGAGTTGAACATTTATAAAGAAAGTTCCAGAGCTTAACATTTCCCCTATTAAATTTTATTTTTTGTTTACATTAACTCTTTTGTTAGTCAACTCCAACAACTTCTTTATTATGATTTCTAAATGTCTAGCTCCTATGACTTCAGCAGAAACATACCTAGATATTTAGAAACCACCATCATCAACTTTTCACGTAAGAGTAGCTCAGTTTAAATGAGTGTTAATGATTTCCTAAGTGGTGAAAATGACTCAAGAGTGAATTAGAAAGCATCTGGTTTTGTCCCAGATCTTAACTCCTTTGGGCCTCTTTTCTCTCATGTTTAAAACTGAACTAGAAGTCTTCCCAAGGCTCTTACATCTTAATGATACAATGTGATGTTGGAGACAGAAATGGATAATAAATTCAACTAACTCCCCACTCCCACCCTGATCCTAACTCTGAATCCATCAGGACTCTTCTGCTTTCTGCTGAGGGAGGAGGCAGAGGACATATTTAGGCACAGACATACTTCATGATTTTATGAAATTATTTACCAAGTCAACAGAATTTCAAACAGATGGCATCCCTGCCTTATGTCCAATATAAACTGAACAGGGAGATGAAATTTAGCTCTTATTTTTTATTGTTATCAATGTTCTGTTTTATCTTATTTCCTGGGGAAATTCCCATATGCTTTTCAACTGAAAGAAGCTGAAGACTGAGGGCCCATTCCTTCTCAGATCTGCCTTCATACCCACTTTGAACTCTTCCTTTCATAAATGCATGTAAGTCAAGTTAAAAAACGCATCACAAAGTGAAAGCAGACAACTACTGTATGTGTCCCTCAATATCTCTCAGTTAAATTTCTTAGAAAACTTAACTCAGAGGTGAAATGCATGTATGATGAAGCCAAAATGGTCATTCACAATTAAAATAAAGTCCACCTTCACCCCCACACCAACACCACCCCACCACACTCACCCACCACCAACACCACCCACCACCAAAAGCAAAAAATAAAAATAAAATAAAATTCATCTTAATAGACTAAACTCAGCCTTCCTGAAAGTGATATTAATTTCTGGGTTTCCAAACTGATTTGAGACTTCTTTGAATTTAATCAATTGTATATCTTAACTCAAGAATAATCAAAGGAAAGAGACTTTTCAGAGCATACATTTAAGAGCAAAGATACAGTTAAGAGCACATTGTTTCAACACAAAACTAACTATCATAGTTACCACTTTTGACACAAATAATTCAGTTCAAATCAGTATTAAATAACATGCTACAATCAAGTTGCTTCTTATGCTTGAATGTTACCCAAGGAAACAATCCAGCAAAAAGAAAGCACAATTTGACTAAAGCTTCGTATGCAGCCCAAGTGAAGTGAAAGGTTTGTAACTACAGTGCCCTGCACATAGTAACCATGAATGTAGCTGAATGAACACTGAGTATTTGAAGAAACGTGAGAAAGACTACCCATTGAGGAATTTTTGATGTAAAGTCAAGGCTACTACATGTTTAATTTCAGGAATGTTTCTGGGGTGACTTTTAAGTTCTAGGAACTCTATAGTATTGGGAAACTGAAAAAAAAAATCAATGAGACAGGGTCTCTGTACTCGAGTCAATAGGTAGGCAATGTGGAGTACAATGTGAAATGTAATGGAAGCATAGTCTTTGGGCCCACCCTGAATTCAGACACCACTTGAACCACCTCTTAGAAGTGAATTAGAATTTAGGCAAGCATGAAGGGATAAGTAGACATTCAAGTGACAGCAAAGCAAGGAAAAACAAGATTTTGCAAAAAACGGAGGATAAGGAGCAAATAATAGAAACACCAAAGGCCGGAGCTTTAAAAACAATGACACATTATTCAAATATTTATTTGTTTATTTCCATAATGTGAAATGGATAAAATGTGTGTACCCTTTAAGAGAAATAAGTAAAAATTTTTAGATAATGTGCAAATATGATGAAAAATATCAGTGTTTCAGATATTATATTAATTTGCTAAGACTGCCATAACAAAGTAGCACAGGCTGGATGGCTAAACCAGAACAAAGATCTATTTTCTCACAATTCTGGGGTCTAGAAGGCCAAGATCAAGACGTTATGTGGTGGGTTTCTTCTGAAGCCTCCCTGGTGCAGAGATGGCCTTCTCCCTATGTCTTCACATGGTCTTCACTCTGTGTGTCTGGTCCTAATCTACTCTTACGAGGCCACCAGTCATACTGGATCAAAGCCCATCCCAAGGACTCATTGTAACTAACTACCCTTTAAAAGATCCTATCCCCAAATATGCTCAGATTCTGAAGTACTGGGGGTTAGGACTTGAACGTAGAAATGAGAGGGGTGACCCAGTTCAGCACATAACATGTGTTTATTTGGGGTTCAAGAGTAGAATATCTAAAGGAGAGTCTTAAATCATTGTGACTGGAACACAAGAGAATGTGCAAGAGGTCGTATGCAGCAATTCAGAGCTGAGATGTATCTCCATGGAGATGAGGACTGAATTATGAAAGCAAAAGAGTCCACAAAAACAAAGTCTGCAGAGAGAAAGCTGCAGCAAGCCAAGGAAAATTCTTGATTCCTTTGTGTTATTCATTAAGTGCCTAAAAACTGTCTAAATGTAAATTGTAAAGTGTTGACGTTGGGGAAACCTTTTCAGGTCACACTCCACATTAGTCCACTGAGGAAAAGAAAGACCTGAATGTTGAGTGCCCCCCATGAATGGTTAATTTATTAACCACCATTCCAGTTGTGCTTTTAAGGACTAGGAATTTTCTATGGACTTGGTATATGTGATTTCTAAGTATATGGCTATAGAGAATTTTGAATATATTGTTTAGAACTGTGCTGTATAATTTGGTAGCTACTAGACATCTATTTAAATATAAATATTTAAAATTAAATAAAATTTAAAATTCAGAGTTTCTATCACAATAGCCACTGCAAGTACACATGTGGTTAGTGGACACCATGTTGGACAGTATAGACATGGAATAGTTTTGTTATTGCATAGTTTCTATTGAACAGCGTAAGTCCAGAATATTCTAGAAATCACATAGATACTTTTCTAGAAAGTTTGAGGGAACTCAGTTTTATAATTTTCTCAAATTATAAAAAAATAGCAGGTGGTTATTCAACTACGAACAACTCATATATTCTTTGGCAAAAAGGAGCTCCTTTCAAAATTTGGCCCCACATATTTCAACTTCCCGTTGACCCTCATTCAAGTGAGGCTAAACTTGACTTTTGAAAAACCAGAAAAAGATTAAGGACATATTACTGATTTGAATCAATAACTAACACTTTTAAACGACCTAAAATGGCCCAGCATAAATTCTAGATTATTCCAAAAATTCCCCTTTCCTGAAGAAACCTTGTAGATCCTTTCTCTGTTTCTAAAATACTGTGATCAAGCCTGTGAATAGTGGATGATTATTTACTATTCCATCGAAATGTTGAATATCCATGAGAAAATTCTTCATTCATATGCAAATTTCAAACCAAGAAATTAAAGTCATAAAAGCTATTCCTAAATTCACAAAGAATTACATAACAATATGAAAACCACAAAAACAAATCACTTTATTTTTTATCAAGAATATAATTTGATGATGTTTATGTTCATACAAAGGAGAGTGAATATTATGAGAGGTAGTAGGGTTATTGGAACAGTGAGCATTCAAGTGAAATTTGCCTTAAAAGCAGGTTTGAAAGCCCAGACAGTGTTTTTCAAATGCAGCATGAGAATCCCCAGTAACAGCAAAGAAAAATGCAGACTCCAAACCCCACCATGAACCTACAAAAAAAGAATCTCTACAGATGGAGTACTGAAATTTGCATTTTCAAAGCGCTCCTTGCATAATCTTTCGGTCTACTAAAGGTTGAGGGAACTGTGAGTGCTGAAATCTAATTGAAGTCCCGTGTTTGGTGTCATAGGGAAAGACCCCCCTTATAAAGTAGATATCATTACATGTCCTTGTTTTTCTTTTTGGAAACAGGAATAATGACTTTAGTTTAATCATCATTATGGAGTCTGAACACCCCACACATTGATGAAGAGCTATATAACCTGCACACTTAATGATGCTTTTGGAATAAATGAAATTGGGGTAAACAACCTCTGAAGGTCATTTTCAGTCTTATGATCTCATATCCTCTCTTTTATGGATGTGCAATTTTTTCTACTTTAAAGATCAGACTGAAGTTGTCAGGACTAAAAAACACATCTGAGGAATTAATCATAAGTGATTATTAACAATCAGATAGGGCATATAATTTCAAAACACTGTTATTTAAAAAGAAAAAAGTAGTAATATATGTTACTTGATGTAGCATGTAAAAGTCTAAAATTAATCCACTAATCTTATGTGTATTGTTTGGCCAAATAGCAAAAAGAAAGAAGAAAAAATGAGTACATCTAACTTACACAATTGAATAATGTAGATATGCAGAAAATGCACCTGATTTTGGAGAAAGGTGACTAAGTATTTTTTTTCATTCTAAAATATTTTCATAAAAGAGGTAACTTTATATATTAGTATATCTATACTGTTAAAAGTTAAACTGAAACATATTAAAATGTTTAACAGTTTATTGGAGCAAAACCTAATTTCAGTCAGGCAGCTTCAAACAAGAATGGTCAGGGATGCTCCTCCACCAGAGACAGGGGAGAGGCTACATAGAGAAGGTGTGGAAGCGAAGAAAGGAAAATTGTTCGATTGGCTGTAGCTTGAAGCCTACTTCTCCGTGATTGGTAGTAGTTAGCATTTTGATTTCATAGCCTTAAGACATTTGCAGGTCTAGATTTTGGTTTGCTTGCATAGGCTACATCGACATTAGAGCCACCTCAGTCTAACTGTGCCCTTGTTTAATTAATTAAAATACATATACCGTGTATTTATGTATATTATATATATATATATGTATATTCACAACTTACCTTACAAAGTTGCATTCTTAACAACTGAGATCTTATGTGACTAGTTTTTCTCCATTTCAATACATTTTTTTTGTTCTAAATGTCCCTTTCCCTCTTTTGTATATTTGCCATGCTTGAAAAGAGACCCTAAAGAGAGTGAATGAAGGATACTCACTGCAACCTTCCACAAGAGGGACCTGAGAAGCTACTATGTGCCAGGCACTCATCCACGCTCCTTTTACGCATGTCAGCACATCCCAGAAACCCAGCGAAGGCAACACTGGGCTCCACCTGGCACCAACAGGCAAGCCGGGAAGAAATACCCAGAGACTCTCATTTACACTTTGAGACACTGCTGCTGTCTGAGTCGTCTTCTGCTTTCAGGGAGAAAGGGGTGAAAACTGCACTTGTGAACAACTTTGTGCCTGCTAAATCGTTTTATTTGGCAAGAGCTCTCAGTATCGCTGACAGAGCCCAAAGACTGGTGAATAATAAAGAAGCATTTTTTTCCCTTCTTTTTAGAAGCCTGAACCCTCTTCCTCAGTTGATTGCTGCTCAAATAAAATGAAATGATGACAGTAGTAGACTGAAAGGGTTCATTTTATTCTCTTTTTAATGCTGGCAAGAGAATCTATCACCCATCTGAAAGACATGCCGTCTCTGAAAACAAGGTCTTAGCGTTTCATCAAACTTGAGGTAGCATGAGGAGCGTTCTGGAAGGTAGCCAGTTAGATGTGTCTGCAGGGTTTGATGCTTTCCCCTCACCCTTTCACTTCTTTTCTCCTCCCCTGTTTGAGTTCTGTTACCCTTAGCTAAACAGCAGCCAAGGAACCTGAGGCAGTAAATAAGATCTGAAAATACCCGTTAAATAACTCCTTTACTAGACGGCACATCACAGATGTGACTCTCATCATGGCCAGTCCATTTATAACAGAACACTATTAAGCACAAAGTCAAGGGGAAAATGTGGATTATCAGAAAAAAACTTATGTCACTACTAAAAAATCCTCTAAATTTATGCATCTATTGAGTTGGAGGTTTTCTGTGGGTTTGTTTGTTTGTTTGTTTGTTTTTGTCTCCCTTTTGAGTTCCTTGGAGCGAATATATCATCCCATGTCTCAAACCTCGGTAGACCCAGGGTGTGACGCACGGTGAGTGTTCAAAAAGGGCTCAAGGAGTAACTGGAAGTGAACTGAAGCACGCACGCCTTTTCCTTCTGTTACTTTAGAGAAGCTCTTCAGGATTTTATTTTGTTTGATTGTGACCTCACAGCCAGAAATGTCAGTCTTCGTTCCATTTTATCACTCAGCACCCCTCAGCTAGGCTGTTCTAACTGTCCCCTAGTTAAATGCCCAGAGATTTCCTAGCCTCGGTTCGACATCTGGCACTACGTTCATCTTCTCCAACATTGCTTTGAGCATGTTCATTCTCTGCAGAGAAGCCTCGCACGGTTCCTCGTCCTGTGGCAAATCGAGTCCAATCTCCATAGCTGGTATTTGAGAGGTTACCCACCCACCGAGGTTCCTGTCTCTCCTCCCTTCCCCCATGTGACCAAAGATCTTCCGGAGGTGGCCTCAGTCCGCAAACATGCCCTAGAATGCCCTTGAGCCTTTATTCGTTCTGTAACAAAAATTTACCCAATGCCTATTATTAGCAAAGAATAGTGCTAGATGTTCATGTTCTTAAAAACATAATTACTTTCATTTTCATCAATAAAGTCATGTTATATTCACTGTTATTTGATTTGAAGGGGATCTACTCTGAGCCTTGTTATGGATAGAAAGTTCTGTATGTATTTTCCCAAATTTTTCTATGTGTATGTTTCTCTTTTAAATTTAATTTTACCAAATATTCCTCATAAAAATTGCTTTAAGTTAGCTTTTATGTATCAAGAGTGCTATAAACTGTGAATCAATTAAAAATGGAAATGTATAAAACACAGGAAAAGTGGAAACATAAAGACAGAGATGGAGGTGAAATTTCCCAAAAATCGTGGTTCAGACTGTGCTCCATCAGGTTTCATGATTTGTAATCGCTGGAACTTTTTATACCAAATGTAAAATTATAATCATGTCAGAAATGAAAACCTTTAGAACTCACTCAAACAGCGAGAGAATTTTTGAAATACAATCCCTCAGAATTCTAAAATATAAATATGCATTAGCCAAGGGCATCAGACATATCAAATACCAAAGAAAAATTCACATCTTTACTTCCGACAAGCGTCGTTCACTTGTCCCTGGGTGAAATGAAGTGAGTGTACATCTCAGAGCGATGCAAAGCCACAGTGCGGTCACGGGCAGCCGCGGCGGTCGCCATCATCATTACAAAGACGTATCAGTGACACTAATCGTTTCCTTGCCAATCAACTTTGCTCCCAAATCCGTGGTTTTCGTGGCTCTTTGTGGGATGTAGGAAAACTCTGGATATAAGAATGTTTTCAGACTCTAAATTCCGTGGACGATGGAATTTAAAATGGCCCACAAGGCCCTACACGTCCTGCTCTCTCTCCTCCACCAATCCCTCAGTGCTATAGTTCCAACCTCACCTCTGTCGCCTTTCCCCTTTGCTGTCTCTCCTCCAGCCACCCTGGCCTCTTTGCTATTCCTGCATCTGCTTCCAGACTCTGTACCTAGGGTTCCCTCAACTGGAGATGCTCTCCCCCCGATACCCACATGGCTCACTCCTTTGTCTCCTGTGCTCAGCTAGAAACTTCAGTGAGACTTCTCAGTGAGGCCTTCCCTGTCCACTCTACGGAAAATTGTGTCCTTCCCCAGCACACCCTCTGCTCCTTCCGTTATTCTCTCTGTAGCATGCATCACCCTCTGTCATCCTTCATATTTGGCCATCCCAGGCCCCAGCTCTGCAGATCCTACTCATCCACCCAAACCCGCCAGGACACTGCAGCTAAAACTATCATATTGCAGAAACTGTGCATGCGCTGCCTTGCCATTCAGATGCAGAATAGTTGGAATGACCGATTATACCCCAAAGTCTTTGAGTTTGGTTGGAGCTAATGTAGTTCATGTTAGTGAGTGCCAGTGATCCCCGAAATTACTTAGCTTGTAGCAGCTTATTCCTCTCTCTTAACCTCTTAACAAGTCCTGGTCTTTAATATCTACAAACTGGGAGAAACTGAATCACCAGAGTGATGACCAACATACAAGGAATTTTCATGATTTCAGTCATTTGATCCAGGTTTAATTTTAAACTAGAATAAGTGAGTTTCCTTCTCTCATTTGTATGTTTGTGAGTATAGCGTGTGCCGTGTGTGTGTGCGTGTGTGAGAGAGAGAGAGACAGACAGACAGACAGACAGACATGTGACTCTTCCTCAATTTCTAACCATGGGTCTAACCATGCCTAACAGCTGGACCTTGCACAATCCCTGGTTCACCAGCGGTGATCACGGAGCACCCCCAGGAGGTATTCTAACCTCTGAGAAGCTCTCTGAAAGCCTGCTTTTGAGTGATTAAAGGATAAAATTCAAACTCTGTGCCTAAGAAACCAGAACTCTTGTCTTTGAAAAGAGAAGCCTTTAAGACTAGAAGAATAAATTTTAAAGTGAAGGGAAGATTCCCTGATCAGAGAACAATGACTCCGAGAGAGAACAGAGAGCCTAAATCACAACTCTCAAACACGGGGCTCCACCGCCCGGCTGTTGTTCATGGTGATGAGTGCCCCTCCGCTGAATGGATTAGGGAAATGGTAGCTCGTTTCTCAAGTGCTGCCTGTGGCCTGGTTGTGTTGCTGTATTTGGGGGTTTAGGTTTTCTTTTTCTTAAGGAATGATTTCAGCACAGCACCTTGCTCATCAGCAACCACCCCATCATAGAGAAGTACCATGGCTTATGGGTATATGCTGCTCTCCAAAGGGCTTTGTGCTTCTCCTGTCTCCTTGGTTCAGTCCTGCTCACCCGCAACCCGCCCCCACCACCGCCCCCTGCCAGTGTGAGAGGAAGGGACTGAAACACGAGGCTTCCTGAGTCTCCAAAGCTACAGCAGCTTTATCCCACCTGAAGCAGAAAGCAGTTATACAAGACTTCCTAAATTAGAGAAAATAATCTGTGCTTCGGTATTCAAATTCTAAGTACCTGGGACTGACTCATTTTCAGATCTGATTCTTTAGAATTAATTATGTGATTCTTGAGAATTGGATATTTAAAATTGTAACTAGAAATACAGATACAGTAAAGGACAAAGAGAGGGAAGTGGGGGAATGAGAGCAGACAAGCACTTATAAGAAGGGGCATAAGGGGGAGAGGACAAGAGATAACATAAAACCAGTTTTTTTCTGTGAGAAGCTCTGTTGCGTTTTTTTATGTTGTTCACTCCTGCCATCTAGTGGTTCTTATGCAGTAATGTTTAAGTTTGATCTGTGAAATCAAAAATAGAATTGCTTCAATAAAGACACCATAAATCAGTCACCAAACAGTTCACCTGTGCAAGAAGTTCTATTCCTTTATCTCCAGTCTAGACATGATTGTGAGTATTTCACATTTATTAATGCCCACAGCCTTTCGATAGAAATCCAAAGCTCCAAGTATGGAATGAATTATAAGAACACCCATGATTTCCACTCACCGTGTCCTCGTTGGGTAAGTTCCCAGAAAACTATTACATTATGGAATCTAGCATTTCAACAAGTTCCCTTTCCTAAATACTGAATGACCCAATGTAACTGTTTATTTCTTGCAAGATACTATTAAACTCCAGAGTTAAATGTATTAATAAAGAACTGTAGTCTTTAAGTATCTTTAAGAACTGATTCAATAGTCACAAACATCCCTGCTTTCTTTATGTTTGATGTAAAGAGAATCTCAGTTATATATGATAGTCTCTGGTTTTCTTTTTGTTTAGTTTTCTTTTCAAAAAACTTGCTTCAAATCTTCTTTCTCAAATACAAGCTTAATAAAAGATTAACAGGAGAAAAACAAACAAATTTAGTAACACATATACCTCCCGGGTACAGAAGAAATACCCAAGAAAACTGAGTAACTCCCCGAAACAGCCCAAGCCACCACCGTAAATACCATCTTCAGCTAAAGACAAAAGAAGACGAGGGAGGAGGCTGGGCAGGGAAGACATGAGTTTGCTGGAAACACAAAGTAAGCAGGGGACTGTTATTACACAGATTCAAGTCCTTGCCTTCTCCATTGATAGGCGTTTTTAGAGACTTGGAGTTATTGCTGGTGGAAATAAGACCCTTTCACAGAATTGCAAGGAAAACTTTCTAAGGACCCACACGGGGAGGTTGTAGCACAGTGATCAGTTTCTTGAGGCTGGGACAAGCACAAAGGACTATTCCGGGGTCAGCTCCAGTGTCTAATTTCCATCTCCTTTTCCCGCTCTGAAAGAAGTTCGGTCTTGTATTCATTAGGCCCAGAAACAGGGATAGTGTGTAGACGTTTTGCACTCCGGGTCCAGTCCATATCAAAGTCAGTCCAGTCCGGTCTTTGTCCCTATCTGGTTAGCTTAATTCCCAGCTGTGCTGTGCCCGGTGCTGTGCCCAGGCCCGTGCAGCCTGTGGGAGCCCCGGTGGTTGCTAAGCTCATGGGGCTGCTATGGAGAATGTGTGAACAACAGGAGGCGCAGGTGTTAGCTGGAAAGAGAGGAGAGGGACAAGAGAGAGGGGGAGAGAGGGAGAGGAGAAGAGAGAGAGAGAGAGAGATCTTTGTTAAGCTTGGGTTATATTATCTCCGGCTTGGAAAGGACTAGGCACTTTTTCAAACTAACTAATCAACTTCCCGATTTTTCACAGGCTGGAGTTGGATCTTTCCCCTAACCAATCCATTTCCTAGATTTTTCTGTGGTTCTGTGTCCCTTATTCTATCTGACCCTTTTCCCAGGCTAGAAGCAGGCCTCCATCGTCCCCATCTTAGTTTCTACTGCGTATGCCTCAGAGTAGAAGACCCTCCCCTGTGCCTTCTGGGCTCCTATTGGGCATGTGTACAGCAGAGAAGTTTCCCCATTTATCCTCCCCTCAAAGTCTGCAGGTAACAGACTAGTGGTTCACTGAGGAGTGTGAGAAGATGTTGCTTCCTAGTGAAGCAAGCAGGCTTAATATCTGAATCTGCTTCCCAGTATATTAAGCTTAATAATGTTTGATTCCTTGTGCTCCCTACCTTTATTAATATTTAGTGACTTACACTAACAGAATCGTCCTCCTCCTACTGGTGCCGAAAGGGGACATCCTTATGCATGGAGATTTCCATTAATGAAAATATGTCTTACCTAAAGGTAACATCTACTCAGTCTTCGGAGTCTCACCTGTGTTTGCTCTTTTACAAAAATAACCAGCTAAAAATAATAAATATGCCAAAGAGGCCATTTAGGATGGTACATTTTGCTCCCCTTCACCATTTCTGTGATCATCAGGATGTTAAGGAGGTCCCGTTGCAAACTCAGAGGTGTCGACTCAGCCAGTGTTGGAGGTTCCTGTGCACTGTGAAGATGGTGGTGCATTGTAGAAGAAGCCAAAGGGCTGGGAGGTAACAAAGTTTTACAAGAGTGGGACCCCTGCAGTGTGACCTGACCTTTGCACACACAGAACCAGAGGCAGTGCTGCTACATCTTTTAAGGGGGAAAAAACAAGGGAGCCACCATCTGGGAGGTAATGAGCTTCAAATGAAACAAGGTTTCTTATTATTTTGATTTGATTTGTGGCTATGGCTTTAAAATCATTTCCCCCTCTTTTTCTATACCCCTCATAGATCTAGCCTTTCTCCTGGATAATCAGTAACCCCTGAGGCAGAGGAAGATAATAGCCCAGTTTTGACTAATGGTCACAAGGTCCAGACCTCTGGCAGGCTAAAGATAACATCTTGACCTAAATATGTTTCAGCTCCTGAGCCCTAAGGTAATACACCCCCTCTGGCTACTTTTCCATGAAACCAGATAGAAGGAAGCCAGAACAGACCTCAAAACGGTCATGACCTGAAGAAATGATTTATTACCCTTACCTAACTTCCAACCAATCAGCTCCCAGTAGGACTCCAAACTCCTAACCCTGAGTGTCTTGTGATTTTCCCTATGTTGTCTGAAATCTATACACCATCACGGAGGCAGGTCTTTCTAAGCACAGGCTCAGCGGCACTCCTGATTGGTCAATTCTATCATAAACTAGTTCCTTTCTTCACTGCAGACTCCTGCTCTGGGCATTGCTTTGGGCCAGTGCACACAGACAGAGGTACTCAAGTATTGGGGTTTGGAAACACACGCATGGCTGGCTTGCCTTCTGGAATAGTTTTGAAATGGCATGAAACACTCTCAGGTCTAGATGTGTAGATGACAAGCACAGAGAGGAAAGTGGCAGGCTGAGACACAAAAGCTCAAGGCACATTTTTCAAAAGATAATTTGGGGAAGGGAAGCGGAATATTTGACCTAGATCTTTAAAAAAACCACTATGTAAATTTTTTTTAATGTTAACTCAGAGATACAAACAAAAGTTGTATTCTCCAGTGGCAGGGGCAGGGGAATTATTATCGGCCTGCTGTCTTTCTGGAATCTTCAGGTAGGTAGCTAGAAAAACCTGGTATGTGTAACAAAGCACCTGGTGCATGCACATTACTAACCAGATCTGCTAGAGGGCCACGTCTGCACCAGTGTTGGGCTGGGCACCATGGCCCGGGGTCCCTCTCAGGCCTTCCTACGCCCCACCCCTGCACTCTGAGTTCTCGCTGTCCAGCCACCCAGGCCTTCTCTGTGTTCTTTGATCGCTCATTCCTACCTCGAGACCTTTGTGCCAGTGATTTTCCTCTACTTGCCCACTATTTTCTCCCATCACCTTGACAATCAGGTCTCAGGGTAATACAGAGGAGGGCCATGAGAACTATACCAATCAGTGGAAGTTACTCAGCGGCCTGCCAGGGGCCGCCTGCCACAGAACTCCGCTGACCAGAAACGCAAGAGGATCGCGAGGAGCCTTCCGGCAAAGAAAATTCCTGCAAACTTTGATTAATAGCCACTCACCTGTGCCTTGCTGTTTGTCCATACCATAAAGCAAGAATGTGAAGCCACAAATCATACCTTGTAAAGGTTAAATTTCATCCCAACCCTTTCCCACTCTGTATTTCCCCATACCAGCAATTTTCTATAGAAACTACAGACAGATATAAGCTCAGCTTCTAGAGGTGATTGGGTTTCTCTTCCTTTTCTTGTCAGGAGAGTCCCCCACTCTGCCTGTGGAGTGGCTTTTCCTGCTCATCCTCTCTGCTCAGTAAAACCTGCTTTGCCACCTCAACCCCTTGTCTGGCTGGTATCTTGAATTCTTTCCTGAGTGAAGCCAAGAACTCCTTGACCCCTGGCTGGAGTCCCCAGTAGGGATGGACGCACCCCTCTGGCACCAAAGGTGCATATCACCTCCTCTAAAACGTTTTCCCTGCTACTCTATCTTATACTGCACCACATCTAACCCCCTAGTTCCTTTCTATCAAATGAAACATTTTATTTTTTTCACAAATACAATGACATTGTTATGATTTTCGTTATTTTGTTTAATTTTTCATTACCTGTCTTCCCCTTCCAGAATTTCTCCTCCCGACAGTGAGGTATCCCATGCATGTCTAGTTTGTTGCTTAAATGAGTCAGGACTCTGACGGGAACCAAATGAGTAATAAGGGATTCTTCACAAGGGACTATTGTGTGATTTCTATTGCACAGGGAGAATGCAACATTCAAGAGCTCCTAAGAGGTGGCACGCCATTGTCACTCCTAGGCCTGGGGGCACAGTAGAAGGACTACCAGAACCAGAGAATGGACAGACTGTGTGGAGAGGACCACCCAGCAAGAACAGGGGCCTGCAGTGTGGAGGCCCAAGGCCTCCGGTCAGAAGGGAGCTGGGAGAAGAAATGTCTTCACTTCCCCCTCCTCCATCTCTGAGATCACCTGCTGTGTCTTCCTGGAAGTGAGCCCAAAGGAAGCCAACAGCTTCTCCAGATCAGTCTCTGGAGACACAGAGCAGAGTAGAAAAGGCTGGAGAGTGGATCTGCAGGAGTAAACAGAAGATACCAGTGGGTAGCCATACCTCAGGGCCGAGACTAAGTAAGGCCTGACACAGAATAGATGCTTAATAAATATGTGTGCAATCAATAAAAAATGAGAAAGTCAAACTGAATGGCATTTGGTTTCTGAAAAATCAAGTTTGTTTTCTCTGAAGATAGCTGTAGAGAAAGAAAAATAATTTTACTCTTACTCTTCTAATGGCTTCTGGCTGGTATAGTAATAAAATTGACATGAGGCAGATTAATGGGAGAAAATAACCAAACTTATCACATAGGTACATAAGGAGGTTCCCTAAGAATAGGGGGCCCCTGGACAACCGGGCGGGTGAGGCTCTGGACTAAGGGAAGGGAGGCAGGGGTCTAGGCAACTCACAGGTGGATGAGAAAGAGCCAGGCCATCCAGAAACAATAAGAAAGAGGGGAACCTAACACCCAGACTTTGCAGGTCCCCCCCGTCTGTACCCTTAGTTGATATCATACCAAGGTCATGGCCCCTTTCTTCTAAGCAGCTTTTCCTATCTGAAGTCCTTTAGGCAGGTAGAAAGTAAAAGGCTCTTCTGCAGTCTTTCATTTATTAAAAATACCAGCTAACAATTATCAATATCCCCAAATAAGCATATTTGGGGGTCGCAAAGCTCTGCTGCCCCTCATAGCCATTAGAGAGCAGAGTAGGCAGTTCATTAATACTTGCTATGCATCTGCCGAAGGCTTCGCGGTTCAGAAAGAACTCCATTCATGTTGCCTCGTCCAAGCCTCAAGTCTCCTGGCACATAGCAAACCTTGTCCTCATTTTACAGATGAGGAATATTTGCCCTAAACAAGTTTGGTGTCTTGGCCAAGGTTATACAGCTGGCCAGAGCACATGGTCAAACACAGAGAAGGAGAAAGGTACCTTTTGGGGGAAAAATTCTTTAAAAGACGTAGGAGATAAGGCTGAGGGAACTTGAGGAGAAACTTAATCTGATCAAGAGTTTTAATATACTGTTCTCATATTCTCCTGTAGTACTTGCCTATTTCCATGGCAGTCTTTAAATCAATAATATTAGGCTACAAAGTAGAAATGAAATAAAACAGAAAAGGTAAAAGAGGAATGAATCAAGAATCTGAGTAATAGAAGCCTAGAGACATGACAACTAAATAACCGGAATGTCTCTAAAACCACTGCTCTCCTTCCCACAACCTAAATCTTGGCCCTGGGAAGAGAAGGGAAGACACAAAAAAGTTCATTTTAAGTGACCGCAATCCCCATGAAATAAGGAAAAGCATGGCTTTGGTTTCTCATCTACTCAATCTCTCCCAATAGTGAAATTCTGCACTAAGAGAAGCCAAACGATGACAGAGCAATCTCATTTTTAACTATTTGTATTCACCTTCTGGTAATAGATTATATATTTTCCTCATTATTTTACCATGAAGTCAGAATGTTATTTTTCACATGCTAGTTGTGAATGAACACAAGATATTCTTACTAAGACTAAAAGTAGACTTTATAGGAGAGTTTTCACACTCCTGCCTGCCTCTTGGCAGAGGTAAGGAAACCCAGGAACAGCTCAAAAAAACCGGAATGGGAGACACGTGGTGTGGGATTCCTGGAGATTTTGAAAGCCATGGCGGCGAGCCATGTGCTCATGACCTTCAGAGTAGCCTCACTCACTGGACTTCTCGCACTAGACTCAGATTTTCATGCCCCAGCCTTGTGGGTGGATGAGGTAGACTTCCGTGTTCAGCCATCAACGAACGCCATTTATGTGGCTAACATTGGATGATAATGAAAGAAAATCCCCCAAAATAGAATTATTAAATGTACTTTTTTAAAAAATTCTGGAGGCAAATCCTTGAGGACATTGTTTAAAATCTACTTTAGAAAGGCTTCAGTGAAAGTGTTCCCCAGGAGTTCCCCATCCATAACCTGCATTATTCAAACTGTTCCATTGCAATTAGTCTGAAATCCTTGCTCCCTTGTCTCTCTGTAAGCTGAATAGCAATGAAATAAAACAACTGGAAAATGAACCATCTTGCTTTTTTATTCATGAGCTGCATGCTATAGTTGCATTCATAGATAAGTTTCTTCTGAGACCAAAAATAATTAAGCATGCAAAAACTTAATTCTGAAGAGTATTCAACAGAATTAAATAATTGACCATGGACTGACCAAACTCTTAACACTGGCTTGGCTGCTCATTTTCCTTATGATATAGAATGAACCTTTTGTCCCTCCGCCTTCTAATCTACTAACTGAGAATGACTTGATTTTCTACAGTGTTCTGTACAGTCAGCAGGAATTGAAGAATTGACTCTGAGTCCAGGAGATGGACATGTGCCTTTCCTGTGCTATTAAACACATCACTACCCCCTGTCCTGGAGTGGGAGCTCCCTGGGTCACAGAGGTTTCCTAAAAACATAAGAGTAGAACTACCATATGATTTTGCGATCCCACTTCTAACTATATATCAAAAGAAATGAACAGGACTTCAAAGAGACATCTGCACCCCCTTGTTCACTGCAGCAGTATTCACAATAGCCAACACGTGGATGAATGGATAGGAAATGGAATATGACTCAGCTCTTAAAAAGAAGGAAATATCCTGCCATTGGTGATAACATGGATGGACCTTGAGGGCACTATGCTCAGTGAAATAAGTCAGAGGAAGACGAATACTGTGTGATGTCACTTATATGTGGAATCTGAAATAGCCAAACTCATAGAGACAGAGAGCAGAAGAATGGGGGCCGGCAGGGGTTGGAGTGTGGAGGACACGCGGAGATGTCAGTCAAAGGGCACAAACTTCCATCTTCAAGATGAGAAAGTTCTGGGATCTCCTGTGTGTCATGGTGACTATAGTTAACGGTGCTGTGTTATGTACTTGCCAGTTGCTGAGAGACTAGGTTTAAATGTCCTCACCACACAGGCACACACATACGCTCACCATGAGAATTGTGTGAGGTGATGGAGATGTTAACTAACCCTGCTGTGGAAATCTTTTTACAGCATTTATGAATATCAAACCTTCATGTTTTATACCCTAAATGTGCACAGCATTATATGTCAATTATATCTCGACAGAGCTGAGGAACAAAAACCAAAGTAAATGTCCCTTTGTTGAGCAGAGCCTGTGTATACTTTTTGGGTCTATGAAGACAGACCTAGAGCTTTGCTTAGAGTTGGAGGGAGCTAAGTTGCTATCATTCTGAATTAAAAAAAAAAAATGTCACAGGATCTGGGAGGTGTGTGCAAGAACAGGGAGAGAGCCACCTGAGGTTGAAAGTACTTGGGAGGCTACAGAGGGGCAAGGCCAGTGAGAATTCCCTGTGGAGATAGGGAATGAACAGCGGATACACTTTGAGAATGCCAACGCCCACCTTAGATTTGAAATTGGTGCACCTTCTGTGGCACAAGGTACCTTTCACTCCCCAATTTCCAGAGCTGCTCTGGCCCATTAACCACTTGGATCAGTGGTGCCTGGAAGGAGAAAAGAGGGGGGTGGCCAGAGGCTGCCCACGGCTCTGGCAGTGGGTGAAGCAGAAAGGTGAGGTGCAGGGAGAGCAGACTCAGGTGTGGATATGGGTCATACACACTAGAGAACAGAATCCTCCAAATGTGGATGGCAGACATGTGGGGGAAGTTTCTCCTAGTGGAGAGTTTCTTTGGGAGAACATAGCAGAAGCATGTAAATTATTGTAGGATATAGTTTTTTCTTGAATAGTGTACATGATTTTAAAATCATCAGTTTAATGAGAGTAAAAACTAGCCTAACTAGTTAAGAGTGTGACTCTGGGCAAATACTGCACCTCACTGTACTTCCTCCTCTACTTTGTGGAGACAATGATATTCCCTATCTTCGAGTTTTACAAGAACTAATGCACTATTATGCATAAACTTTGCTCAGGTAAACACTGTAGAATGATTGCTACTGTCATGCCGTGACCTTCCAGAACTGTCATCCCTGCTCACTTCAGCCACATCTCTTGCTATTTCTCTCTTGCACTCCATGCTACAGCCATAGAAAACAGCTTGAGGTGAGCCCCAATGCACCAAATTTTATTATTAATGCACCCATTGCCTAGGTCATTTCCTCTGTACAAATTCTCTTTCCTCGATCTGTTCCCTTCACCTGGATTCTAGTCATTCTCAGGTCTCAACTTCCAAATTATATCTTGAAAAGCCTTCCCAGACCCTGCAAGGCCAGAACCCCTTCTACATGCTCTGTGCAGCACCATGTCCTCAACATGGACCAGGCTATGACCCGCAAGAGACTTCTTCGCTTGTCCGCATTTATCTTAGGCACGCCAGGCTGCAAACCCTTTGAAAGCAAGAAGTGTTGCTTGTTCACTGTTCTATTTCTAGTGCCGGGCACAGTGCGAGCACCTGGTACATGCTCCATAAATATTTCTTCAAGAAATGTTGAAAGCAAAAAGTTTAACAAGACGAAGGCAAATTTTTACCATTTGTACAAATTTTTAATATTAAGCACAAAGTTTCATAAACCCCTTAGGAGCTCAACTCTGCACATTTTAAATTATAACATCTTCAGAATGGATTTTTATTATCTTCATTATTCCTGAACATGGTATCAGCTTGGTAAGTAAAATGAAAACAGAAATTTCCCCAGATGAGCAAATAACTCTACTTCTTGTAAGCATGTGCGCATACTGTCTAAGGCAGGCCAGGCTGAACTACCTCGGCAGCCAGGGTTCCAGACAGAGCAGGTAGAGGCAAAAAAATGGTTTCTTTTGAGAGCATTTCGAAATTCATAAATGCTCTCGATGACGCTAATGGTGCCTGTGATGAAAATACCAAAAATAAAGAAAGTAGTGTTTAGAGTGAGAGTTCGAGATACTCCCACTTAGGGTTATGGATTGAAATTTGATAGGAAAATGAGGATCTCATCCTCTCCTGCCTTTTCAATAACTTTACCACATGTATTACCCTTTTATTTTTGGTTGATATTTTTTCCCTTCAAAATATTTTAATTCTGTCATTAAGAGATAAAGACAGAAAGAGAAGGAAGGAAGGGAGGGAGAGAGGAAGGGAGGGAGGAAAGGAAAGAAGGAAGGAAGAAAGGAAGGAAGGAAGGAAGGAATGAAGAAGGAAAGAAAGAAAGAAAGAAAGAAAGAAAGAAAGAAAGAAAGAAAGAAAGAAAGAAAGAAAGAAAGAAGGAAGGAAGGAAGGAAGGAAGGAAGGAAGGAAGGAAGGAAGGAAGGAAGGAAGGAAGGAAGGAAGGAGGGAAGGAAGGAAGGAAGGAAAGGAAGGAAAGAGTCCTTCGAGCTCGCCTCTAACTCTGACAGTCTCACTTTCCTCTCCTCCACAACAAAACTCCCCAAATGAAACATCTTCAGGTCATCACCTCACACTCACTCTTCAGGCACCTGGGGCATGACTTTTCTCTCCCTCTCTCTACCGTGTCCATTACTCTGGTGGATACTTTTCAGTCTCCTTCCTCTTATTTGACCTCCACAACTATTGTGATGATTATTTTATGTGTCAGCATGACTGGGCATGGGGTGCCCAGGTATTTGGTCCAACATTAATCTAGGCGTGTTTGATAAGGTGCTTTGGGATGAGAGTAACAGTTAAAACCAGTGGAGCACACAACCCTCCCTAATGTAGGTGGTCGTATCCAGTCAGTTGGAGAACTGAACAGAATGAAAGAGAGTCACCCTCCCATGAGCAGGAAGGAATCCCTCCTGCCTGACTGCCTTTGAGCTGGCACATTAGCTTTTTTTCCAACCTTTGGATCCAACTGAAATGTCAACTTCTCCAAGGTCTCTCTCGAGCCTACCAGCGTTTTGAATGGAAGTGCACCCTGGCCTTTCTGTCTCCAGCTTGCTGGCTCGCCCTGCAGATCTGTCAGCCCCCACAGTTGCATGGCCTGATTCTTCTAAACAGAGAAGCACTGGTTCTGCTTCTCCAGAGAACCTGGACTCATTCAGTAATGCTTCCACTCTCCTATCTCCGTGTACTCACCTCCTCTCTTTAACACGATCTGGTTCCCACAATACTACAGCTTTCTTGCTCAGGTGCTCTAAGACCTCCGTGTAGCTAAGTCCAATGGACAGGTTCAGCCTTACCTTGCATGGTCCCCTCCTTTGGAACATGTCGCACAACCTCTGCGACACCACCTCTTTACGTTCTCTCTACCTTTCAACTCCTGCTTCTTTTGCAAGCCTGCCTTCCTTATCTGACCATTAAATGTTCAGGTTCTTCCAGACCCATCAAGATGGTCTTCTTGCTATGCTCCCTCTCCCTAGGCAATCTCACCCATGACCTTTTGTACTTCAGTGGCTCTAACGTTTTTATCCCTTGTTCTCTCTCTCTCTTTAAGCTATAGATTCACAAACCCAACTACGTCCTTGGACTTAGCGCCTGAATCCCAAAAAGGGCCTCCGCCATCCCACCCTTGCACCCCTCCAATATTCCTTAGTCCAGTAAATGGGGGCACCACCCCTTGAGTTGCATTCCAAAAAACCTGGTCTTCCCTGGCAATCTTTGTTCATCTACCCTATCTGATCTTTTACCAAGTCTTATCCAGTCTGCCTCCTAAATATCTATTAAATCTACTTACTTTTCTGCATTGCCTCTATTTCAATCCAAAACATTATCTCTCCATCCACTACAGGAAGGGCATCTCCTAGCCACGCTCTCACCAAGTCTTCTTGCCAATCCACTCTTCAGACTACAGCCCAACTGAAACACACACACATCTGTTTGAAGCCCTTCCATTATTCCCCAGTGCCCTGGAGAGAGAGGCCAAAACCATTGCAAAACAATAACAACTTTGTATGATCTGTCCATCACCTACACTCCATCTCATCGTCTTCCCGTTCTTTAATGCTCACCCATAGTCATCTTCTTTTGGTTCCTTAATGGGGTCTATTCCCTCCTATACACTATTCCCTCCTCCTGAAATCCTCTTCCTCCTGAAATGTTACTTCCTTAGAAAGCTTGATGCCATCTTCCATATTAAATGGATCATACAGTTATACTCCTATATCCTTTTTAAAGCAATGATGGCATTTGCTCTGGTGATCAATTGATTATTACCCTTTTCCTCCTTTAAGTGGTAAGCATCTTGAGGGCAGGGACCCCATCTGCCTTGTTCAGCAAGGAAGCTCAAACCTTGTGCTAAAAAGACACTCAGCAAATACTGACTTTTGAATGGCTGTCCTCCCTCTGCTTTGAGGAGAAAAAGGTCACTGGCATACCTCTCTCTCCACTACTAGGACTAAGCAGAAAAAGCATTAAACATGCCTCTGTTGAAACAATTACTGTGATAACATATGGGCTGTCAATGAAGTCATTGCTACTTATCTAAAATATCTTGGGAGGACTTTCTGCTGTTTCCTCAGAGACGGATGTAACAGAGAAGGTACTGTGTGCTGTATGTTGTCAGAAAACTGGCTTCTAGCTTGAGCACTAGATGAACCATTACAGCTTAGGGCGACGGATGGACTCAGAGGGCAGAACCAGGCTGCCTGGAGTCAAATCCTGGCTCCACAGTTCACAGCTGTGTGGTCAGAGCAGCTTATCTCTGGATGTCAGGTTCCTCATCAATAACAGGATATTAAAAATGGACTCGACATCATAGGGCTGTTGTGAGAACTGAAAGAATTACTACATGTAAAATCCCCAGGACAGAGCCAACCGTAAACAGCAATGGTTATTTATTTTACAGTTTCAGACCACTGCTACATTCACCTTGGTGCTAAATTGCACACATTAGTTCAGATGCACTTATTTCACCACGAAGTTAAGTGGGCTGCACTGGATTTTTTGAAGAGCCTTTTGAGTTCCTCCACATGGATGATGTTAAGCAGACTGATATATACCATCGATGCAAATCACACTGGCTTTCTGCTGTATCACCTAATAATTCCACTTCCTGGTGTGTGTACAGAGTATTCCTCAAAGCACTCCCTGTGTATTTTCCCACTAGACGTTCACAAGTGAAGGAGAACCCTACTAGACAGGCCATGGATTACAGTAGAAAGAGCCAGGGCTGGCCAGGTTCTGTGTGATTTTCTGGCTGTTTTATTCAGGAAAGCCAGTTAATTAATTATCCTGACCCTCGGTGTCCTCACTTGTAAAATTAAAAAAAAAAACTGGGTTAGACAATTCTGATTGTTGCCTCTAGATATTAAAATTAAAAACAACCTCTTAGTTTTCAACCACATATTCTTCACCCGTTAACTCATCATTGGAGGAGTATCCCCTTCAGAAGATTGCTTGCCGGCCAACACCAGCAACCCCTAATCAAGGGAACGAGCCTTTGCCTACTTCCCTATGGATCTGCTGGAGGGTTTGTTGTTAACACTGTGACCTTCAAGCCCGATCCATTCCTATTATTTGGTATGTACAATTAATACTGAGGTCCGTGCACTGTATTTGAAAAAAATTGTGGCTGACAGAGAACAGCATTATACCAAAACAGTCTAAAAATGAGCCCTAGCGGGTGGGGAAGGAAAAAAACAAAACAAAACCCCATGCCCTGCAATTTTAAGATTTACCACAAGAGGGGAGAATTGATCCAATCCTAAACAACCCACATTTCTTTTTTCTTTCCCTTCCTTTCTTTTCCTTCCTTCCTTCCTTCCTTCCTTCCTTCCTTCCTTCCTTCCTTCCTTCCTTCCTTCCTTCCTTCCTTTCTCTTTCTTTCTTTCTCTTTCTCTTTCTTCCTTCTTTCTCTCACTCTGTCTCCCTCTCCTGCTCCCTCTCCCTCTCTCTCCTTCCTTTCTTCCTCACTTCATCTCTTGTTAATGTATTAAAAGGGAACACAAATACAGTGAAGATGAGAATGTAAACTGGTAAAAAAAAAAAAAACTTTTCCCAAAAATAGCATTGTTCCTTTTGCAAGAATCATAAAAATGTTCATAAGCTTCAATCTGTAGTTCTTCTTAGTGAAATGTTTCTATAAAGTATGCACCCTAAAGAAATAAAAAGTAATATATAAGAAAATGGTCCTTGTAACATTTTCTACATTAGATTTTAAATGTCTAATATTGTAGGAAGGGAGGAAGGAAAGGTTTACCAAGCGGTTGGAGTTCACTGAAGCTCAAACATTCAAGCTTCATGTAAAATAATGCCCCCCACAGCATTGTGTTAATAATAAGGAACCAACATTTAAATGTCCAGTAGGGGAGTAAATAAATTACAGTATTACATAGGCATATTTTGAAATACTACACAACTTTGTGTAGGTCTGACCTGAAAACATATGACTCATTGTTAATTTTGAAAAGCAAGTAGCCAAAATAACGCTCCCATGCAGTGGTCAGTTACCGCTAAGGAAGGAATGCCCAGTGCACACGTGAACAGTTGGACCGTGTGCAATTGTGACTTGTGCCATTTAAGTAGCTTTCAAAGACGGGCAGCACTCCCCTCAAGTCAGCTTGTTTCGGCAAAGTGTTTTCACCCCACTTTGTTAAACACAAATACATTGTTCTTAAGAAATCTCATGCATGTATTTATATAAAACTTGGTTTGAAACATAATATTTTTGAGAAACATTTTTAAATAGAGGGAAGCATATTTATTCCTGAAAAGTTAGTAATATACAAAGTTGTTTGGGTTTAAGTAAAAGCCAGAGGAGCTAACATGTCTTGCTGCTGTAATCCTCCACTCCCTAGAGCTTCTGGCATGAAAACAAAAGCGAGGTCATGGCCCCACCCCTGGCTGGAGAGCCTCTCCAAAGGAGGATGCTGGACCACAGGTTCAGAGACTGCAACACGCCTCCCCGGCAGAAGGAAACCCTGCCAGCGGAAGTGCCTGACATGCAAGCTGAGAGGCAGCAGCAGCCAAGGAAATGAGATGCCAGCCCATCGCTGCCCACACCCCAC